>RPOG01000825.1:0-161605 GCA_008086565.1 Thalassoma bifasciatum
TGTGAATAAAAGCGGAGTTCAGGAAAAAGGCTGCGAGAGTTCACCGAGTCTGAACAGCGACATTTTTCAACAACGCCGCTTCAAGCGAGCAACGGCAACCGGCAACCACATCCGGCCACTGCCCTTCAAAATAAAAGCGCTCTCTAAGAACAGGCTGTTTACCTGTTTGGAAAGGAACATTTACCAACAATTTAAACAAGAATCTGATCATCTAAAAACGTCTTTATTTAGCCACTGGGGGAACATAAAACATGTTGAAACCATAACATTAAAATCTATAAAAATGGACTGAAAGTAAAACACATTACACTTATTTAAGATAAGTCGATTGGATTCAAACACAATGTACAAAGTGCAATCATCAATCAAAATGGTATTCGTAGATAACCCCTGTATTATTTAAAATAATCCAGTGATTGGAATTTTTTTTTGTATCACCTTATTTTGACTTGAAATGGCCAAAAAAAAAATCTTAAAGAAGTCACTTTTTAATCTTATCACTGATGGAAATGGGCTTCCTTCTCAAGCAGACGTTAAATTGGGGAGCAAAAAAACCCTCTTTTTTTTCATGTGACATTCTTTTATTTTGAAAATGTTTCTCTAAAGCGGAAGCCGCCGCCTGTTTACTGACGCACATTGACGTATTTATTCCGAGGTCTACGTCGGTGCGTGATTGCGTCACACAGAGAGCGTGTTCCTTCAGTTGACGGAGCCGTAAACTTGTTCTTCACTGATAAAAAAAAAAAAAAAATATATATATATATATAAAAAGAGCTGAAGTTTAACTGAGCTTCTAATGAAACTCGTGATAATCTCAGGCTGCTTCAACTTTCAAACACTGAAATAAGTTTGTTATAAACACTTTAATACATGAAGAAAGAGGCAGAGACTTTTTTGATAAAGCTGCTTTAATCCTGATTCATTCAAAAACAGTTAAAGTGCATGATGGTTAAAATGATACTCTTCATAAAACCACATGTATAAATATCTTTATATAAATAAATAAATAAAACAATATGAATCTGATATAAACCCAATGAAACAGTGTCGTTAAAAAAAGGCATTCACACACACACACACACACACACACTCCTGTTTAATGCTCTGAGGTTTTATTCAGTAATTCTTCAGGAGAAACTCTCGATTTCTGTCTTCATTTCCTGAAAAACAGGAGTGAGAAGAGGAGAAGTTTGGGCTGAGGGCAGATCATAAAGCACATCTGATTGACTGTGTGTGTACCTGTGTATATACCTGTGTGTGTACCTGTGTGTGTACCAATATGAGCTAGTTTTTGTTGTGTCTATACCTGTGTGTGTATAACTGTATGAGCTGGCTCATGTTGTGTGTATGTACCTGTGTGTGTGTACTTGTGTGTGTAAACCTGTATGACCTGGCTCTTCTTGTGTGTATACCTGTGTCTGTACCTGTGTGTATACCTGTGTGTGTGTATAACTGTATGAGCTGGCTCTTGTTGTGTGTGTACCTGTGTGTGTTTACCTGTATGAGCTGGCTCTTGTATGTATACCTGTGTGTGTGTGTGTACCTGTGTGTGTGTATACCTGTATGAGCTGGCTCTTGTGTGTATACCTGTGTGTGTGTGTGTACCTGTGTGTGTGTATACCTGTATGAGCTGGCTCTTGTGTGTATACCTGTGTGTGTATACCTGTGTGTGTGTGTACCTGTGTGTGTGTATACCTGTGTGAGCTGGGTCTTGTGTGTATACCTGTGTGTGTACCTGTGTGTGTGTGTACCTGTGTGTGTGTATACCTGTGTGAGCTGGCTCTTGTGTGTATACCTGTGTGTGTACCTGTGTGTGTGTATACCTGTGTGAGCTGGCTCTTATCGTAGCTGTGTCTGTGTCTGTAGATGCTCTGAGCCAATTGAGCGTAAAGTTTTTCCAGAGACTCCACCTCCAAACCTTCTGTGGCAGAAACAGCTCTGCTGTGGAGATCCTGGAACACACACACACACACACACACACACACACACACACACACACACACGTATTAGTCTTGAACCCTCAGTAATAATAAACTCTGCCTCAGTGAACAGTCGTCTGTTGTCACCTGTAGTTTGCTGTGATCCACCCTCAGCTGTGGAGTTTCCTCCTGAAGCGTCTGCTCAGACTTTTCTCTGTCAAACATCTTCATCTGCTCTGAAGTCGCCTGACTCGCTCTGCTGTCCACTCTCTGAGGCAGATCTGACAAAAACAGGAGGGAAAATGTTCAGACTGAGTTTAGATTCAGAGGATTCAGACTGGAACAAACTGAGTCAGAGACGCTGGAGAAAAACCTGGATCTGAAACTAGATTTAGATTAGAAACTGGATTTGTCAGAGATCAGCACCTGCACCTGAATGATGATGTCATCATGTAAGTTTCTTCTGACTGGCTCAGCTCTCTGCACTGCAAAAACTGAAATCTAAGCAAGTCATTCTGTCTTATTTGTAGTAAAAATTGTCTTATTGTTCTTAAATTGAGCCACATTCACCAGACCAGGTCATAAAAATGTCTTATTTCAAGTTTTTTAAAGACAAAAATGAGGTGTAAATTGCTTGTAACAAGTAAAAAAATCTGCCAATGGGATAAGACGAATTCACCGGGGAAGTTTCTTGAAATTAGAAAGATGTCTTAAAACAAGAATCTTTATCTTATCCCATTGGCTGATTTTTTTTTTTACTTGTTACAAGCAATTGATGCCTCATTTTTGTCTTTAAAAAACGTGAAATGAGACATTTTTATGACCTGGTCTGGAAAATGTGACTCAAATCAAGAACAGAAAGACAAATTTGACTAAAAATAAGACAGAATGACTTGCTTAGATTTCAGTTTTTGCAGTGTAGAGAGCTGACCAATCAGAGCGAAGGGGGTTCTCTTAAAGAGACAGAACCTAAATGCCATGACTTCATTCAGCAGAAGCTTTTGTCCAAAGAGCAGACGAGGACTTTGTTAAACACCAGGGGGAGACAAAGAGGGGTTTCCCTGAGCGTGGGGGGGGGGGGCAGAAAGCAGCGTAGCACCTCTGTAAACATGGTTACAGGCTGAGGTGGTGGTTTCTTTGCAGGAGCAGCTTTGATGACTCAGCGTTGGCGTTGGCGTCCTCAGAGCCTGAAGCAGCAGCTGCAGCGTTTTGCTCTCACACATACAGACCTGCTGCTCTCACACCGACCCTGTGCCCCCCCCTCTGAGGGGTCAGGAGGGTCTGTGAGGTCCTGGTCTGGACCCTGGGGGGCCCGGGTCTGTGAAGTCCGTTCAGCAGGACTCCGTTCTGGTCCTGGTTTGAGTCTGAGGGGCTCTGATCGTCGTCGTCGCTGCTCTCTGAGAGGTCGGACAGGCTGCTGATCAAACTGGACAGAGAGAAGGAGGAAGAGGAGGAGGAGGAAGAGGAGGAGGAGGAAGAGGAGGAGGAGGAGGAAGAAGAGGAACTCCTCCTCCTCCTCCTTCTTCTCCTCCTCCTCCTCCTCCTCCTCCTCCTCCTCCTCCTCGTGTGCCCCCACCCACCGAAGAAGAAACCAAAGACCTACTAAGGAGCCGAGGTGAACCAAGAAGACCCAGCAAACATTGCAAAGAAGAAAGCGCGACTCCTCTTTTCTCTGCTGTTTTGACTTCCTCCGTCTTTGAGGACTAACTCCTCTGTCTCCTCCTCTTTTTCTCCTCTCTCTCTGTCTCCTCCTCTTTTTCTCCTCTCTCTCTGTCTCCTCCTCTTCCTCCTCTCTCTCTGCTCCTCCTCTTCCTCCTCTCTCTCTGTCTCCTCCTTTCCTCCTCTCTCTCAGTCTCCTCCTCTTCCTCCTCTCTCTCTCTGTCTCCTCCTCTTCCTCCTCTCTCTCTCTGTCTCCTCCTTTCCTCCTCTCTCTCTGTCTCCTCCTTTTCTCCTCTCTCTCTGTCTCCTCCTTTCCTCCTCTCTGCTCCTCGTCTCTGACCGTCACCTCAGACTCACTCGCTCATTCAGCGTCAGGATTTAAACAAATGAAAACATGAGAAAATTAAACTGTCAAAGGTTTAACAAGTTTCTCGATTCAAATAAGAAACAACTGAGAAAGTTTCAGTGAGTGATTTCCATAAAAACGCTCTACGGTGGCCGTGAAGGTCAGCCTTACAAACATGTCATCGCACAAAAACATTCTGCAAAAAACAAAAAATTTAAAAAAGATGCTCAGGAAGCAAAACATACTTAAACTCCTGAAAACACTCAAAAATACAACACATGGTTAAAGAAAAATCACAAAAGGGAAAAAATCTCTGGGAGCGTTTCACATTTTTGTTGTTGTGTTGTAGTTGAGCTGATTTATTCCAGTAGGTGTCAGTAATTCACCTCAACCTGAGCGCCCCCAAACTGACAAACGCCATTAGCGCCGTGCATTGTGGGAAACAGTCATTTTCTCAGTCTGCAACGGACCAGTCTACCTGGCGTGGGNGATGAGGCCAGAGAAGAGAAACCGGGATGAGGTCAGAGAAGAGGAAAGAGAAGAAAAACAGAGACGAGGCCAGAGGAGAGGAAAGAGAAGAAAAACAGAGATGAGGACAGAGAAGAGAAACAGGGATGAGGCCAGAGAAGAGGAGAGAAGAAAAAGAGAAGAGGAGAGAGAAGAAAAACAGAGACGAGGCCAGAGATGAGGCCAGAGAAGAGGAGAGAGAAGAAAAACAGAGACGAGGCCAGAGATGAGGCCAGAGAAGAGAAACAGAGAGAGGCCAGAGAGTCAAGAGGAGACAAAGACACGTTTTTAAAGATCTTAACCCTCTTGGGAAACAGTACGCCAGGTAGACTGGTCCGTTACAGACTGAGAAATTTTCCCGGATCAGTAGAAACATCCGGGAACTTGTAGTTTACTACAGATCTACCAAGTTTTCACAAACTGATACTACAAACTGAATTTCAGCAGAAGTAGGAGGAGGTTTGGAAAACAGCCGTTGTTTTCTCAGTCAGAGTGAACTCACCTCCGTTTGGAGAACGAGCGAAGCCGTCAGGATCCTCAGAGTCGGCGCCAACGATAGAAACTGAGAGAAGAAGAAGAAAAAGTGTTTTAAATCAAACTTAAATTAAAGAGACTCACAGATAAAGGACGAGTTTCTGTCACTGACTGTTTTTGTTGTTGTTTTTTTTTACCTCTCCTCATCCTCGACTCTCTGATTTCCTCACACTCTCGCTCAAAGTCTTCGTCTAACTCGTCTCTGATGATGGCGCGGATCGTGTCCTTCAGAGCGCACGCCCGGTGACGGATGTGACGGTCTGTAACACACACACACACACACACACACACACGCGTGGTTAAACAGCAGTTGTACTCTGTGGCGTGCTTTATTTCCCGGTCGTGGCGGCGTTGGCGTCTCACCCATGGGGTCGCTGTCGGGGTTGTACTCGAGCGCGTTCTGCCAGATGAGGTCGGCGTCGGCCACGAACTCTCCCACGGTGACGTATTTGTGCTCGTCGATGTTGGTGAGCAGCGTGGACAGGTCCATAGGTTTCCTGATCACCAGCAGGTAGTCGGGCACCTGCAGGAGGCGGAGTCAGAAACAGGAAGTGTTACCTCAGCGTTCAGAAACGGCTGATGAACGTGCGAGTGGCGCCCTCTACCTCCTCGATGTCCACGGGTTTGCTGAAGGCTTTGAAGCGTCGGTCCAGGGACAGGCGCTCCGTCACGTTGCGCAGGAAGAGGCGGAGCTCCCGCAGCACGTCCTCCTCCTGCTCCTCCAGGCGGCGCCGCTCCTCGTCGGGCAGACGGCGAGGGAGCGGCATGGGAGCGACGGGGAGGATCTCTATCGCCTGATTGGCTGAGAGGAGGAGGAGGAGAGAAGGAGGTGAAGAGAGCGACTCCAGGTGATGAAGGGTCTCCTCTTCACGCTTTACTCACCTGTCGTCTTTGTGGGCGGAGCTTCAGCCGCCTGGTTCAGGATCAGGTCGCTGAAGAAGTCGCGCCTCTGCTGACGCGTGGGGACGGCGGGGACGTAAACCTCGCCGTGCTCCTCCCTGAACAGAGTCTGAACCTGAGGAGACGAGTTACAGATCACACACCTGTCCGTCATAAGTTTATGATTTCTGCTCCGTTTTTCAGTGAATATGAATAAACTTCCATCAAAAATTTCAGCTACAACTGACAGGAAAATTGTTCTGGATGCAAAGAAAAACCCACAAATAACTTTGACTCTCTGAAAGAATGTGGTCTGGCTGTTTCAAGATGTGTTACTCAACCAAAGAGACAAACTGTTAAAAACTATCTTTACAAAAGAAACTATACAAGTGGAGAAATGAGCCAAAAACAGCAAAGAGTAGGAATAAAACTTAGTTTAAGTTGGCAAAAATTGCCAAAAAGCAAATGAGCAAGAAAATTGGGCCCAAACCTGGAAAACACTCAGACAGTAGCAAAAACGGGTCAAAAGTGACAAAAAATAGGTGGACAGTGACCAAAATGGTCAAAAAGCAACAAAAAATGGCAAGAAAATTTGGGGAAAACTTGGAAAAAATTCAGAAAGTAGATAAAATGGTGAAAAAATGGCAAAAAAAACAGTAGAATGTGGTTAAAAAAAAGGCTAAAGTCAACAAAAAACAAGATAAAAGTCGGAAAATTGTCAGACGGTAACAACAAATGATCCACAAGTGGCAAAAAGAAGTGAAAAGCATCAAAAATGGGCCAAAGTCAACAAAAATGGCAAGAAAATGACGAAACAACCTGGAGAGACAAAAGGTTTCAAGATGCACAATAAGGAGGCACTTGAGGAAAAATGGGCTGAAGAAAGACATTTCTACACAAATGCCACAAAGTTTCCTGCTTACAATACGCCAAACAGCACAGAGACAAGCCTCAAAACTTCTGGAACAAAGTCATTTGGAGTGATGAGAGCAAAAGTGAACTTTTTGTCCACAACCATAAACATTGTTCCATTTGGAGAGGAGTCAACAAGGCCTATGATGAAAGGTCCACCATTCCTACTGTGAAACACGGAGGTGGATCACTGATGTTTTGGGGATGTGTGAGCCACAAAGGCTCAGGAAACTTGGTCCAAACTGATGAATGAAGGATGAATGCAGCATGTTATCAGAAAATACTGGAGGAAAATTTACACTCATCAGCCCAGAAGCTGCACATGAGACGTACTTGGACGTTCACACATGACAATGATCCAAAACACAAGGACNGATGAAACAAGTCAAAATGCTGAGATAAAAGTCTGAATTTGCAGAAAACTCAAAGTTTAGGGATAAAAGTCCAAAATTTGAGACCAAGGACAAAAAGTTGATGGAAAAAAACCCCACAGTTTTGAAATGAAGTCAAAATTTTGAGATAAAAGTTTGATATTACCGAAGAAAAAGTCGTATTTTTGAAATTATAAAGTGAAAATTTGGGACCTGCCATTGGTTACAGCAGAATAAAGTGAAGGTTCTGGAGTGGCCATCTCAGTCTCCTGACCTCAATATCATTGAGCCACTCTGGGGAGATCTCAAACCTGCAGTTCATGCAAGACAGAGCAAGAATTTACAGGAACTGGAGGCTTTTTGCCAAGAAGAATGGTCAGTTTTACCATCTGAGAAAATAAAGACCCTCATCCACAACCAGCACAAAAGACTTCAAGCTGTCACTGATGTTAAAGGGGGAAATACACGCTGTTAAGAACTGGGGGAGGGAAACTTTTCATCAGGCTCATTCTGGAAGTTTCTGATTTAAAAAGAGTAAACACAGTTGTTTGTTGATAAACCTCTAAGGATGAATTCTCACCTCGGGGTCGAGCTGCTGGAGGCCGACGCTGCAGGTGGCGAGGAGGAGGACGGGGGAGAAGGAGGGGACGCTCTCCAGGAGGCTGAGGAAAGAAGCTCTGAGCGCCGCCCCCGCCGTCTCCCACCACTGCTGGATGTGAGGCAGGTAGAGGATGCTGGGAGACGTGCGCTTGGCCTCCACAAACACCTGAGGAGGAAATACGCAAGTGATTTTTTCTCTCACTTTTTTTGACTTTTTAAAATTCTTCTGTCCTAAATTTGACTTTTCCACATAATTTCAACTTTTTTTCCTCAAAATTTGTCATTAACATGAGCCAGCAAGAATTCTCAACAAAGACAAGTGTTTATCTTAATTTTCTGAGAAATGGGCTCCCATTGAAAAACAATCATGGTTTCTGTCTGAAAAAATCCTGTTTAAAGTCTCTCAGTGTGGTGAAAATAAATATGCAGAAACATTCTGTCACCACTAGATGTCACCAGAGAAACATAAACTCAGAGTGTTGATGCTCCCTCTTCAGCTTCAAGTGTCTGAAACCTCATGAAAAGTCGCCTTGAACTGATTTATGTTTGGTCCTTTTTCCTGACAGACCCCAGTGGCTCAGATTTACAGGAATTAAAGGTCAATTATCAGAGTTTTGGAGCAGATTTTACATTTTTAAATTAAACCCGGCTCCTCCTCCTCTGTTGGATTCTCTCACTGACCTGAGCGCACGTTTCCTCCGGGGACGAGCTGCTGACGCCAAACAGAACCGCAGAGTCCAGACTGTGGACGCTGAAACGCTCCAGGGCGTGCAGGAGCGCTGGCGCCAGGTGGGAGGTCTGACCTGCACCGGGACGACCTGCCAGGAGCAGCCGAGGGCGATGGGAGGTCGGCTGTCGGACGGCGCTCCTTTACAGAGGAGGAGGAGGTCAAATATTTCCACCAGCTTTATGATTCTGTTTTTAATCTTATTTCCTGATTTAAGAAAGTTTCTGTTTTTTAGCTCACCTGGAGAAGTGCAGGAACGTCTTGGAGGTGGAGCAGGAATCCTCGTCTTTCCCGCACATCAGCCCGTCGTCCAGGACGCCGGCGGTCAGATCTGCGGTGAAGAGATTTAACAGTTTAACGTTTTGTCTCAGGAGCGTTTGAAGTCGTCCTCCCGTCCTCACCTGGCGCCCTCTTCCTCTTCGCGCCCTGCTCGGCGTGAGGAAACAGCCTCTGCAGAGCCTCCAGGACGTCTCGCAGGGCGGCGCCCAGCAGCGGCTGAACCACGGCCGACAGCGGTTTGGCCGGCGTGGCGGCGAGGCGGTGGGAGGCCGGCGTCATCTTCCTCATGGCCGCCACGAAGTCGCAGCTGCCGACGGCGATGGAGGAGACGTCCAGGAGGAGCTTCTGGGAGGTGGCGTAGATCTGGGGGTAGCGGCGCCGCAGCGCACAGAGCGCCGCCTCCGTGCACACCGCTCTGATGTCGGCGCCGCAGTAACCTGACGGAGAAGGAAACTGTTTCATCAAACTATATTTTCACAGAGAAACTTCCAGAGCTGCACGTTGATGAAGAACTCTTACCCACACATTTCTCCGCCAGCTCGTCCAGGAAGTCGTCAGATGGCGGCGGTTTCCACGGCAACGTGTGGATCTTCAGGATTTCTTTACGGGACTGAGACAGAAACAAACAGGAACTGAAAAAAGTTTCCTCTTTCAGGAAAAAGGTTCAAATCTTTTTTCAGATGAAAATCACTTCATTAAACAAAACAAAAAAACAACAACCTTAAAAAATGATCGTGCATCATTATTTTTGCTGCACTGAGTCGAACATTTGTTTTAAAACTTCTCGTTTCGGATAAAAGAAACAAATATGAGGGAGGAAGGAATAGTTTTGTTTAAAAAAAATAAAGCTAAACCCACAAAAGATACTCGGTTTTATGGAAATCCCATTTCTGCCAGTTAGAAATTTAAAAAAGAAAACTTGCTTTGCTGAGAGTTTTTTTTGCCAATATTAAGTCAAAATTTGCTGATTTAAAAAGTCAAAGTTATGAGGAAAAAAGTCAAAATTACATACTGAAAGTTATATTTGGTATAAAAAGTCAAAATTTTGAGATATAGAGTAAAAATGATCAAATAAGACATCAAAATTTTAAAATAGAGGTCACATAACAGACACATTTTTAAGATAAAAAAGTCAAAATTTTAAGATAAAAAAGTCAAGTATTTGAAACTAAATGTCACAAAGTCAATTATATCAGGTAAAGTCATATTTATGAGATTAAAAAAAGTCATAATTTTGGGATGAAAACTCAAATTACAGATGACAAAATTACCTGATTTCAAAGTCTTGAGTTAAAGAAAAAAAAAGTTCATGTTCCTGAATTTAGTCAAGACTTTAAGACAAAAAGTGACGAACTGCTCCTTTAAATCTCCTGTTTCTGACTCTTTATCTTGAGCGTGAAATCAACGGTCACCTCTCTGTCAGGAAGTCCGAACAGGAACTCTCTGTCGAAGCGTCCTGGTCGTCTCAGCGCCGGGTCGATGGAGTCCAGGCGGTTGGTCGCCCCGATGACCACGACCTCCCCCCGACTGTCCAGGCCGTCCATGAGAGCGAGCAGCGTGGACACGATGGAGCTGCGGGAAAAACAAACACAAACGCTCGTCGTGTCGAAGTTAAACCTGTGAAACGTGTCAGCGCCTCAACGACATCACTTCCTGTCTGACCTGTGGATCTGATCCTGTCGGCTGGAGCGAACCNTACTGCAGCCAGACACCAGGGGGCGGAGCATCTGCTGGAGGCTTCAGTTTGAGCCGAACGTCGTTACGTCCACTCATTATACAGTCTATGGTTCGTACCTGTTCGAAGAGCAGACGCAGCTGCCGCTCTGATTCGCCGACCCACTTGCTGAGGCAGTCGGCGCCTTTCCTCATGAAGAACGACACCTTCCTGTTCCCGTGGCTGCACTCGTTGGCGAGCGCCCGAGCCACCAGCGTCTTCCCCGTCCCCGGAGGTCCGTAAAACAAACAACCTCTGCACAAAAACAACAAAACAAAAACAAAGGTTCATCTCTAAACTCTGGAGGTCCTGACTGTTTTTCTCTGTAAACACGATAATTATGGGTTGGCGCCGTCGTCACCTTGGCGGCTGTATTTTGAAGTTGTCAAAGACTTCTGGGTAAAGCAGAGGAAAAACCACCATCTCCTTCAGCGCTGAGATGTGACCTGACAAACCGCCGATGCTCTCGAACCCGACCTGAGGAAAACCACAGGAAACAAAACGGTTAAATTCACCTTTAAACGACAGATTAATAACGCGCCGTAGCTGAGGGATGAGGTGGCGCTCACTGATTGGTCGATGGCCATGGGGTCGATGTCGGCCAGGCCGGCGCCTGAACTCATCTTATCTCTGCGAGTGACGTCAGCGCGGACGCCGAGAGGGCGACAGCTGCAACAGGACACAAAAATAAACAGATTCACTTTGATAAACTTTGGATTTATCCTTCACTAAAAACATCCTTTTGACAGAAAACATGATGATAATATTACATCATCATAAGAAGAGGAACTTTATTATCATCTTTTCTTTCTCACCCAAATTTGCTTGTTAAGTTTCTTGAAATGCAAATATCTTAAAAGAAGAAACTTTACTTTTTTTACCCCCATTGGCAGATTTCAGACGTCATTTTGTCTTTAATTGATTTGGAATAAAACATTTTTCTGGACTGGTCAGTTGAATGTGGCTCATATTAAGAATAAAAAGACAATTTTTACTAAAAGTCAGACAGAAACACTTAAATAGATTTCAGTTTTTCAGTGTGAACTGATTGTTCTGTGTTTCTGTCTGATTGACAGTGTCAGATTTATAAAGACCTGAAAAAAAATCTTTACACAAAAATGGAAAAACAAAACTGTTGACTCATTCTTTTTTTCAGGTTTGGAAACATAGACGTTCAAAATCATTGAGGATTTAACGAATTTGTGTTGATTTTTGTTTTCTTTAATTCAAAATAATTTAATGTGACATTTTTAGTAAACAGATCATCAGCAGAAACTTTTATCTTCTCGTTCATTTTAAAGCTGTGCTCTGTGTCAGTTACTACATCTGTCCACAGGGGGCGCCACCTTTCACTCACACACTGACCTTTCAGGAACTTTCTCAGCGTTAAAAACTGAATTAATAACATTTAATCTGTTTTTTATAACTGGCAGCATCATTTTTCTCTCTTTCTCCTTCTGACCTGTCAGGAACTTTCTCGCTGGTTTGAGCTTCATCGTCAGAGTCGTCTTCGTCGGACTGATTGGACCAGGCGCTTTTTGTGGCTCTGGAGAAACAAGAGAAGAAATCACAGTTATAACATTTCTCAGAGGCACGACAGCGAGAACAAAAAGTGAATAAATTAGACATTAGACGCACGTTTCATTTTAAAGAGAAACATTTAGACATTCTATTAGCGTTTCTTTTACATCTGAAAGCATCTTTCTGTGCAGGTTTATCTTTTATTTACAGGAGTAAAGCTTCACTGACTGTTTGTTTTCAGAAATACCATTAAAAGAATCATGTTCACCGTCATTTTTGTTTGATTCTGTTGTTTCTTTGATTGTTTCTTTAATATTTCTGAGGGTAAATCTAAAATCAGACGGTGAGGTTTTTGGGTCATTTCCTGTTTATGTTGAATCAAACATCAACGTTAAGATGTGAAGAAGAGGAGAATTAAAGTGTGAGTTAAACCTGTTTTTAGGGTGAATATATGTTAGAAAGTGTCATGTGTCCGACCTGAACGCTCCTCTCTTTGTGGTGTTTGGTCCTGAGGCGCTGATCCTGAAAGATCCTCGGAGAAACTCTGAACACAGAGAGAAAGAAAAAACAACTTAAAAAGTTCAGATTCAGACAGAAACAGCAGAGATCAGGTCACATCTGAAGTTATTATGTTGATTTAAAGCTTTAAGTTTGGACTGAATCTTCAAATCTGATCAATCAGCAGAAAAAAACATCAACAACCTTAAGTTTGTGAGAAGGTTTGAGGGGAAACGTGTTAAATATAAAATATATGGGTCAATGACAAAAAGAGGGTCTAAAAACGTATTTTTAAAAAGTTCTTTGAAAATGGATAAAAACATATTTCTGAGTAAAGAATTATGTTTTCTAACAGATTTCAGTAGTTGACCAACATTTCAAAGTTTTTAGGTTCATTATTTTTTAGTATTTTTAATTTGAGCACCCAAAAATGTCAGGTGGTGCAACCAAATATATGAAAATATATTTATATGTTCCTGTTATTTTTTCTGTGTGAAATTATTGGCAAGTATCTCTCAAGTGTCTGTAGTGACTCATACATTTTCATTTTGTGTGTTTCATTTCTTTTATTTGTGAATAAGATAAATAATTTGATGTTAAAATAACATTTCACATTATTACATTGGTTGTTCCACCTGACATGGAAATTGTTCCAGTCACCAATGAAGTGAAAAAACCTTTTTTATCAGTATTTCAGAGAAATCTACAAACTTTTCCACTTGGTCACAAATGTCATTTGGGCTCCTCTGGCTGATGCAGTTTCCTGTTTCCTGTTTTATTCTCTTCACTTTAAAATAAAAGTCTAATGTTACGGTTGCACCACCCTGACATTTNTTAGTTTCTAACCGCTGCTCGGTCCCTGATACAGCGACGACGCTCGGCTCAGTTTGGCGTCAAAGTTGGCGTCCACGCTGCAGTTGCTGTCGTCGCCTGATAACACTTCCTGTCGGCTCGGCTCAACAGGAACAGGACCTGCAAATAAACCAGAGAAGAAGAAGAAAAAATCCTGAATCCGTCTCTTTTTTATCCGTCTGTTAATCTGAGCTGAAGATGTAAACGAACCCTTGTCCTCGTTGTCGCTGTCGCTGAAGTTTCTCTCTGCTGGTTCTGGAGTTTTTCTCTTCTGGGCTTTGGAGTAGATTTTCTAAAATATATCAAACAGAAAAGAAACCTTTAAAGAGGAAATGAGACGAACTTCACACATGACAATGATCCAAAACACAAGGACAAGTCAAAGCTTTGAGATAAAAGATGAATTTTTTCAAAAAGTCAAAGTTTTGGGGTTTTCAAGTCAAAACTTACAAAAACAAAAAAACAAATTCTGAGATAAAGGACAAAAATTGAGAAAGAAGACAGTTTTAAGATAAAGTCAGAATTTTGAGATAAAGAGTCAATATGTTAGAGGAGAAGCTAAATTTTTGAGATAATAAAGTGAAAATTCTTGGCTGAAATGAAGAAATTTGGGAGGAAAAGTCAAAATTTGGAGATAAAAGAGAAAAAATGAGATTAACAGCCAAAGTTTCAACACAAAAATCCAAATTATGAAATGAATAAAGGAAAAACCAAAACATTAAAATTTGGGATAATTAAGTAAAAATCTGAACTACAAAGTTGAAACATGAGATTATAGGTTCAAAATTCTGAGATAAAGCCAAGTTTGCAAAAAAGTCAAACCTAAAGAGAAGAAGTCCAATATTTTAGATTAATGTCAAAAAATTGAGAAAAAAAACATCAATCTGATTTGACATTTTTGAGGGTAAGAGTCAATATTTTAGAGAAAAAGTCATAATTTTTAATTAATAAGTGAGAAATTTTTGATGAAAAGTTGAAACTTGGGACCTGCCATTGGCTACAGCAGAATAAAGTGAAGGTTCTGGAGTGGCCATCTCAGTCTCCTGACCTCAATATCATTGAGCCACAAACCTGCAGTTTTTGATCACTTTCCATGAGTTTACTCTTCCCAAGAGAGAAATAAAAGCAGACTGACAGTTGTAAATATGAACATTGAGAAAGAAAGTTGAACCTTTAAAGAAAAAAGCCAAAATTCTGAGATAAATAATCAAAATTATAAGAAAAAAGGTAAAATCTTTAAGATAAAACTATGGGAAAACAGGCAAAATTGTGATAAAAGAGTCAAAATTCTAGGGCAAAATGTCTAAACTTTGAGGTAAAAAAAATCTTAAATTTGAGAAAAAAAGTCAAACTTTTAAGGTGCTGAGTCAGAATTTTGAGATTAAAAGTCAAAATTTACACTCATCAGCCCAGAAGCTGCACATGAGACGTACTTGGACGTTCACACATGACAANGATCCAAAACACAAGGACAAGTGGACCTGCCATTGGCTACAGCAGAATAAAGTGAAGGTTCTGGAGTGGCCATCTCAGTCTCCTGACCTCAATATCATTGAGCCACTCTGGGGAGATCTCAAACCTGCAGTTCATGCAAGACAGAGCAAGAATTTACAGGAACTGGAGGCTTTTTGCCAAGAAGAATGGTCAGTTTTACCATCTGAGAAAATAAAGACCCTCATCCACAACCAGCACTAAAGACTTCTCATAATTCAGACTTTTTATCTCAAAATTTTGACTTCTTATCTAAAAAAAAAAAAACAATACGCCAAACAGCACAGAGACAAGTGTGATTGTACGTCACTTTGGACAAAAGCATCTGCTAAATGAAATTGTAGAATTGTAGAAAAATGGGCTTTTAAACCTTTGACTTTATCATTTCATAACTGCAACTTATGTGATAATTTGAACCCTTTATAAATCTTAAGATGTACATTTCTGACCTCAAAATCTGACTTTTTATTTCAAACGTTTGCCAATTTTTCATGACCAAAAAACATTTAATTCAAACATATTGACTTTATCCCACAATTAAGATCTTTTACCCCAAATTTGGACTTTTATCTCATAATTTCAACTCAAACTTTTGTCTTTTATCATCTCATAATTTTTACTTTTAAACACAAAATTACGACTTATCTGATAATTTCAACTCATTTTTTTAAATCTCAAGATATCTGACTTTTTATTTCATACTTCTGACTATTTTCTCATTATAAAGACATTTGATCCAATATGTTTTGACTCTTATCTCATAATTAAGACATTTAACCTTACAATCTTTACACTTTGTCTCATTATTTTGCCTCGTCATCTTAAAAAAATGGACTTTCTCATTGATGTTAAAGGGGGAAATACACGTTATTAAGAACTGGGTTGCTGTTGTCATCATAATTTAAAAGTTGTTGTTATGTTATGCATTTTTGGTCATAAAGAGCTGTTTTTATTTCTCTCAGTCTGGTAAAATTACTGACTGCAGCTTTAATTCTGTCTCCCCTGTGTCGTCTCTATGGCAACGACGACTGGAATCAGCTGTTTATTTAAAGTCAGAGCTCCTCGTGGTCCTCGTGGTCCTCGTGGTCGTCCCCATGTGGTGCCAGCTGATAGAGGTTTCTCACCCGGGCAGGGCGCAGCCACGTGCACCGCCCTCGCCACCGCCGCCTGATAAGAGCGTGGAGCGTAAACAAGCTCTGAGCCCAGAAAGACCGTTTACGTCTGAGAACGGCTGTTGGAAAAGTTTCTAATAACTTTGTTCCACGACTTTGGAGTGAGCCTCATGTTTCATATTTTTACCGACTGATTCTGGGGATTGAAGAGGAATTAGACTCACAAACGTTTCGAAGATGTAAAAAAGAGATGCTCTCTATGATTCCACTGGAGAAGCTGAAATATAGTCGTAACAGTTCAAAAGACAGATTTATCAAAACTTGGATTCTGTTTATGGAGTTTGTTGAGAATATATCCCTCATCTGACATCACCTCTACATACATATATAGGACGACCAGCTGGACCTATATAACAGATTGGACTGACCCTGTCTTGTCCTTAGTGCAGGATTATACTCTATGGAAACCTGTTTGTGTTTATTATTATTATTATTATCATTGTTCAAGGATTCAAGGATTCAAGGAGTTTTATTGTCATACAACCCATGTAAAAAACATAAAACATGGGTGGGACGAAATTAGGTTACCCTGGTCCCGGAGCAAGCCCAATCATAGAAATAAGCCCAATCATAGAAATAAGAATAATAAATATAAATATATACAAATATACAATAAAAAAGAGAATAAAAGTAGAACACAATCAACTAGCCTCTTTAACAAATAGACAGAATAAAATAATTAACTGTGCAAAAATTGCAGTGGTCATTTTTGTTGTTGTTATTGTTATTATTATTTTCCTACTATTACTATACTGTACCTAATTATTTATTTTCTCTGTCACATCATTCTGAAAATAAGTATGTATTTACTTGTTATTATTATATGTACTTTAATTATTATTATTATTATTATTATTGTGTATATTTCAATAGCTGTGTTTTTTTTTGTTTTTTGTTTTTTCTCTCTTTTTTGTTGGCCATCTGGGAGTGGGTGGGTGGGATTGTTGTTTTGTTATGTGTTCTGTAAACTAAAAAGGTTCAAAAAATAAAGTTTAAAAAAAAATAAATAAAAAAAAAAGATGTAAAAAAAACTCTGACAGTGATGATTCTGGAGATTTCACCACAGGATTAAAAGTCATGAAAAGACGTGTTTAAAAAAAATTCTGACTATTCTTTTCTGTTAATTGTTTTTCTTGGGGGATTTTGTTTTTTCTGTTTATTTTTTGTGGGCGGCACTTTTTATTCTGTCATTTCTTTTTCAGCTGATTTTTTTCGGCGATTTTGTTTTTTTCTGTTGATTTTTCAATAACTGTTAATTTTTATTTAATCTTATTTTTGTTTATTTCTGTTGGTTTTTTTTTCAGTGTGACTGTGTCGTATACTGAACATGCACGTGTTTATATAGATCAGGAGTTCCCAACCTTTTCTATCTCGGGGCCCACTTTTACGTCCCACTAAATGTTTCTGGCCCACCTCTTACCGACCTCTGACCCCATAAATATGACGGCTATATAATATATATCGCCGAGTTAGAGCCCAATTTGTAACAAAGACCTGAAATGTCATAAAAACGGTGTAACAACAACCCGAAATGTAGTAAATGGTTGATAATGTAACTAAAGTGCTGAGCCAGAAATGTTAAAAAAAAAAAAAAAAGTAATAAAACCCCAAATATAATAAGTCAATGATGTTACAGATGCTGATATTTTACTTTTTGCAGTTGTTACATTTCAGGCAAAACACTACTTTTGACATTTTAGGTATGATAACATTTTTAAATTACATTTTGGGTCATTTTAATATTCTTAAGACCAGAACTGATGTTTAACATTTTAACATTGTTGTGAATATTTGTATCTTTATAAAACAGCTTGTGACAAAAATAATAGTTTTTTGGAAATTATTTGGCGGCCCACTTGCAATGCCTCCACGGCCCAACAGGGGGCCACGAACCACAGGTTGGGAATCACTGATATAGATATATTTGTGTAAATATGTAAATGAATGTATGTGTCCGTTAATAACTGTATTTTGCTCCAGGCTCTGTGTGTGTGTGTGTGTGGAAAACAGTTCATAAATCCTTAAAAGTTTCTTTGGTTCCTCCTGCAAATTTCTGAACCAGCCGTTTGTTGTTTCACTAAGTTTTTGCTGTTTCTTTTTCATTTTTCACCCAGTTGTGTAGTGTTCGTTCTGTGTTAACTGTTTCATTTTCCTTATGTGAAATAAATAAATAAATGAATAGATAAAAACAAAGTCTCACTCCTTGATTGTTGTTGCTGAGGCGTCGTTTCTTCTTCATGTTGTCCACCGTGGTTATGACAGATCGAGTCAGACTGAAGAGAGAAAGAGAGAAAATCACTGATTAAATCAACTCTGCTTTTATTCAACAGTCAGTGGAGGACCTCAATCATCAAGGATCAGAATAAGAGACAAGTTTGACTGAAGCTCCCGTGTCATGGCGAGGTGTTTACGTCCCTGATGTGTGGCGTGAATGTGGCGCCAAAATCAGTGTGAGGGCGCAGTGATGTCGGAAATGTGTTTCTGAGGCAATTTTTGATGGAAATATATGAAAGACAGTCTGATTTAATGAGGGAATATCTTCAGAGAGAGACAGAGGATTGAAATGTGTGAAAGTTTTGTGTTTTGCGCTCTGATCTCACTTGTTGCTGATGCCGTTGAACATGTTCGGCGCCTGGTATCTGCAGGTGGGTTTGGTCGGTCTGGTGCTTCTCCTCAGTCCGCTTCTTCTAACGCCTGAACATAAACAAAAACTTCAGTATTTTTATCCACACACAGAACATTATCACTCAAAACTCTTCAACATGACACTGATAAAATCATTATCCTGGATTATTCACCACAAAAACAAACAAAAACAATCCTCACCTGTGACGTTAAAAGTCCTTTTAGGTTTCCTGTAAACCAAGAAGAGGAGGCGTGAGAAAATAACAACAATGACGTCGTATTAAAGGAAGTTTTTAAGAATCTCTGGAGCTGTTTCTGTGTCCGTATAAAAACAATCACACGCATTAAATGAAGCAAAGGGGTTAAATATATTATAATCATGACCTCACGGTGCCTTGCGGTGATTTCTGCTCCTCTTCCTCTTCGTCGTGTGTTTCTGAATCAACGTGGCTGTTTTCTTCATCTTCGCTGGTAAATCCCTGAAAAATTATTTTTAACGATTCAGAATTTAGTTTGAAATGTTCAAATAAAATCAAGAACAAACAAGGCACTGCACAGGTGAAATTAAAGCTCTGTGAGGAGCAAAATAACATTATATGTATAATTATATGTATTATTATCACATTCTCCCCCTGGCAAAGCCCAACAGTAATTTATTTCTTTCTTTATTGTACTTTTACATGATTACCAGTAGTATTTTGCAATTGGATTGTGTTATATTAATTCTGATAAACCCTATTTACTCAGTTCATATCCAGTATAATTTAACACATTAATTTAACATATGACATGCTAGAGATTGGAACTAAATGACTAAAATAAGTGTATTAAAATTCAGATAAGGTTATTTAATAATTCACAAACAAGAATTTTGAAAGTAATGATAAAAAGAGCTGTGGTTAAGACCTTTTTTCTTGTAATTTTTTAACATATTTTTTTGATGATTTCGACATTTTATATCTGCATATTATCGACAAAAACTACATTCAGGTGACTTGTAAATGATAAATTTGTTGTTGTTTTTTTTCAACTGATGTGGTTGAGCATTTTTTTCCGAAATACTATTTTTTTAATTAATTTTGATGATTCAAACTTTTTTCTAACCGATAAAAACTACATCCGGGTAACTTTGATGTAATAAATAAGTTGTATTTTTTTAATCTAACTGTTGGGAAACGACTCAAAAATCGCTCTGGATCCTGGTTCATGTGTTTGAACCTAAACCTGAAAAACTCACGTTGCTGAGTCCGGTTCTCCTGCCCCGGGTCTCCGGAGGACTCCCCGGCGGTGTCTCGGTGCTCCTGACCGGTGTGTGAAGCCTCTGAGTCGGACTGCTGCTCTGGGTCTGCCCGCTGCTCTGGTCCGCGTCACCTCTGCCTTTACCGCGGGGCGTCACCATGGCAACGCAGAACCGCGAAAACTTTACCGGTCAAAACAAACTCAGCGACGGTTGAAAACAAAACAGCGGAGAACGGAGCAGAAACTCGCTGGAGACCGTGAGGTTTGTTTTTCAGAGAGGAAAAGGAGTTTACACCGTGTGTTAGAGCGGAGCTTAAACTTAAACACACCCTAAAAACACTCACACACACACACACACACACACTGATGAACTGATACAGGAGCCTCCGTCACCTACCGAGAGCACGTACACTCATATACGTCATCACGCACGGGGCGACTACAAACCAAAACAGGAAAAAAATATAAACAAACAAAACTACTCATATAAAAATTAAATAACTAAATAAATACAACTTTTTACGAATAAAATGTTTAAGTGAGTACGTTTTTGAACAGAATACAATAATTTTTAAAAAGTTAAATTATTTTTATTCGAAATTATTTTATGCCATTATTCATGTTTTTTTTAAATAAATTTGATATTTAATGTTTATTCATACATGTTGTGTAGAGAGAGCACGGTTAAATCTGGAGTCGGATTCCTTGGATGCATTCTAGAAAAAAGGTGACTGTGATAAACACTGACTTTCAGAGGGGGAAAAAGGTTTTAAAAATGGCTTTATTTTATTCTTAAAGAAAAGTGATTCGAGCAAAGTCTTACATAAAAGTACATGTAAATCCATGCAGCAATTATAATAAAAAAACAAACAAAAAAACCCCAAAAACAATAAAATCAAATCAAAACATGAACTCACCTTTCATGTTTTCCCCTGATCTTTGGCACATGCTGTTATAACAGCTTTTAATCAATTACTGTGAACTTTTTAGTCTGACATTTGCAGAGAGCTGATTTTTTTCTCTTGTCACGTAATCCTGAATTTCTCAAATCGAACATGCTCATAATTTAACTATTTTCAGATTCAGATTTCCTTCACCGAGAGACTGAAATTTAAGTAGAAAACATTTACCATCAAAGTCAAACATTCAACACCAACAACATGAGAACACGTTTTAAGAAAATCTCCAATAAAACATTGTTTGTTTTAATCAGTATGAGGGCCCATGACAAACATATGAGCAGAAATACAAACTGATCTGATTAAAATAAACAACACTGAAGTCACAAAGGCAAAAGTGGTACAAGCTTTTGAAAGTCTTCAAAAAAAACATTACACTGTTTGTCTTCTGTACACAGACAGTTAGTACAGTATAAAGTTTTTATGAGCTAAAATACATGAAGCTCAGCAGAATAAAAGTGTCACATAAATGGTTCAAATTCTCCGTCTAAATAAAGATAAAACCTGATGTTCGTGTTTGTAAAAACCTTTTCCAGTGTATTCAGAAAACTGAGAGCTTTCAGGTTTTAACCTTCATTTGATATTTCAAAAACAATGTTGTATGATTGTGACATGACAGCGTTTTACTTAAGTGAAGGCACAGAATTCATCCTATAAAAGTGCTTGAAATTATATTAATCGCAGCTATTTGAGGGTTTTATAAGCACTGGTTTGTAATTACAGCGACAGCTCATGTTTAATTCTTTTCACAGAAGATACTCAGTTTTATCTGAGTGCATTAAAAACTCAGAGGAACAAAATTATTATTTTACACACAGATAGAAGGTGAATTGAACTCATTTTATCACCAAATACTTACTCATATCAATGTTGTTCATTTTTCTCATGTTTTGGTTTTAATTGGTATAATTTTAAGTCTTACAAAACCTCTTTTTTTTTTTTTTTTTTTTTAAACTTATGTTGAATCGTTTGCTCCTAGATGAAATATTTTGGTCTGCTTTTTTCTGCATAAGTTTCCAATAAAAATGAATTTGGATCTCTAAACCCTTCAATTACATCTTATTTTTCAAAGTTGTTTCTTCTTCTGATACTTAGACATTTATCCAGAACTGAAAGTGGATAAAGCAGGAAACTTTACATCATTACACCAAAGTAAGAATATCTACAAAACTGCTATAACTGGTGCTCACAGGTTTATATTGATTCAATGATGTGTTTTAGGATTTATCTGAAGATCTCCTGTTTTTCTGATCACAGTATTCTGTTTGGATTCCCTTTCACTGCAAAGTTTTCTGTTGAATTTTAGGCACAGGGAGAGTGCTCTCCTTTAAGAGTTATCCTTCTTTTCACGTCTTTACTTCTCTGTTGAGCTGTTTTTGCAGTTCTTTTCACTTTAATGTTGATCTATGTTCATGCAGGAAACATTAACATTTATGTCTCACTTATCTCATCACCAAACACCTTCACCTCTGCTGCTCAGATTTATCACAGACTTTTTTGTCCCAGAAAATAAAAACAAACTGATCTACTTGCTCAGACCTAACTATCCTTTGTCTTCCTCACTTAAATTTTTCAGGATAACAGAATGTTGTCAGTATTTTTCTTCAATGTTGCCTTCTATGTTCATGTTTTTGTCTGATTTCTCTCTCAGGTTATTTAATTCCTGCCACTTTCTCCTCGATAAGTCGTTGATTTCTCAGATCATCTCGAATCAGAGGAATTGTTTCAGGTGAGGCATCACTTCAGTTCATCTTGACTTCTCATCAGACTCATGGACTCGGGTGTTGCTCCGTTTTTCTCCCCAGTGGCTGAAATAAATGAAACCATCACTAAAACAGTCTGTCTGCTGCTGTAGGTGTGTTTCTCATTTATATGTAACAGATAAAGCATCATAAACCTGCTCTGTGCTGACTCAGAAATACTTACAGGAAACATCAGAGTCACTGCCATTGGTTGATCCACCTATGAGAAAAATAAATCTCATTATTGTTTCTGAAACAACATCACACACAAATCTAGAGTTTCACCACCCTCCTTAAAAAATGGCTGCAATCTTGAATTCTTTGATTACCCATCATAATTTTTAAAAGAGCAGCTCTGAGAGATTATTTGTGCTAAATTTGTGCCATGAACTATGAAATGACAAACCCTCCACTGAAATTGAAGCCACCTTGAAAAATGGACGCCATCTTCAATTTTTGAGTCTCTATCATCATTTTTCAAAACTTTTTCCCTCAGAAACTTTGATCTCCTTTATCGTTCTGATATAACACTCACCTCCCATGAGAGGTTCACGCTCAGCGCTTGAGTTGCTGGTGTTATCGCCTACAGACACAAAAAAACACACACATAGAAGAAAAATTAAATCAAATGAAAGCACCTACGCCATTGTCATTCAAATTTAAATTATTTCACATAACTTAGAGCTGTCGGAAAAGTCATACTGAAATACAGAAAAGTCCTCACTGTTTTCTTATTTTCAAAAGACGACAAAAGATTTAGGAAAAGTCACCTACCACGCTTGACTTTTTAATGTAGGACAAACAGCAGGTGTAGGTGTGTTTCTCATTTATATATGTAACAGATAAAGCATCATAAACCTGCTCTGTGCTGACTCAGAAATACTTACTGGAAACACCAGAGTCACTGCCATTGGTTGATCCATCTGTGAAAAACACAAAATCTCATTATTGTTTCTGAAACAGCATCACACACAAATCTAGAGTTTCACCACCCTCCTTAAAAAATGGCTGCAATCTTGAATTCTTTGAGCACCCATCATAATTTTTAAAAGAGCGGCTCTTAGAGATTATTTGTGCCAAATTTTTTTATGCTTGTATTGGTTGGTTGTATTGGCTTGTATTGAAATAACATGATTGATAGAAAAATGGCCACCATCCTGAATTGTTGAGTATTGAGCATCATTTCTAAAAACTGTGGCTCTCAGAGAGGTTTTTCAGCCAAATTTCATGCTTTTATCCTCATTTGAACTATGAAATAAATACAGGATAGAAATGGTCACCATCTGGAATTTTTCAGAGCTAAATTTCAATTCTTCAAAAGAAAACAAACAATGGAACTTTAGTCTTGTTATAAAACTTTAGTCTACTCTCTAAACTTTACTGCGTCAACTGGAAACATTGTGAATTTGATCTTGTTTATTGTTTTTATAAAGATAAATACTCACCTTTCTTAGGAGCGATACTCTCAATGCTGGATTTACTGAAGTTATCGTTGACAGAAGCTAAAACAGAAAGAGGAAACAATGAGACCAACAACTGAAAGATGAACAAGTAGAACAACAAATATTTGGTGTGTTTTAACGTATGAATACATTTACAACATTATATCTTTTCAGAATATTTCCCATGTAATACAGCTGTTCAATAAATCTGAAAACTTACCAGGGGTCATGTTGATCTCAACAGGTGGTGCAGCAGGGGCTGGATTGATTCCTGGAGGAGCTGAAAAAACAGAATTAACAGATCACTATTGATCATGGATAGGAACAACATGATGTTTTGAATCTGCTCTGAGCTTTTCTTTGTTTCTGTCTGTGTTTCAGGTTTATTCTGTTGAAGGATGAGAATCAGGAAACCTCAGATTAATGTACAGTATAAGAAATAAACTTTCAGGTCAGGTTAAAGATTAACTCGTTGGTGCTTTGAGCTCTGAACAGATCCTTGAGTCCATCATAGAATAATAATAATAATAACTGACCTTAAAGCTTTAATCCAGCTGCATTACTGCAGAGAGTTTGACTTTAGGACTTTATCACTGCTAAAAAACTGATCTTTATCTGTTTTTATTACATAGAGATGATTTAACCTGGTGAAATAATCTCTACCAGGTCTGAGTTTTATCTTTACACCTCTTTCTTTAACAGTTCTCTGAGGAAAATTCTTCAACAAAACACAATAATACTGAAATACAGAAAAGTCCTGCTCACTGTTTTCTTATTTTCAAAAGACGTCAAAAGATTTAGGAAAAGTCACCTACCACGCTTGACTTTTTAATGTAGGACAAACAGCAGGTGTAGGTGTGTTTCTCATTTATATGTAACAGATAAAGTTTCATGCTTGTGTCACAAGTTGAACTATGAAACGACAAACCCTGCACTGAAATTGAAGCCACCTTGAAAAATGGACGCCATCTTCAATTTTTGAGTCTCTATCATCATTTTTCAAAACTTTTTCCCTCAGAAACTTTGATCTCCTTTATCGTTCTGATATAACACTCACCTCCAATGAGAGGTTGACACTCAGCACTTGAAGAAAAATTAAATCAAATGAAAGCACCTAACGCCATTGTCATTCCAATTAAAAATATTTCATGTAACATACGGCTGTTGGAAGAGTTAGGAGGCCCAACAGTCGGCATGGGGATCCCAGTGGTTGGTGCAGGTTTTGGTCCGAATGGCTGTGCACTCTTTTCATCTTTTCCACATGGGCGAGCTGGAAAGACAGAATTAACAAACAGCTATAATGTATAAGAAATAAACGTTCAGTTCAGGTTAAAGATTAACTCGTTGGTGCTTTGACCTGTGAACAGATCCTTGAGTCCATCATAAAATAATAATAAAAACTGACCTTTAGAGCTTTAATCCAGCTGCATTACTGCAGAGAGTTTGACTTTAGGACTTCATCACTGATATAAAACTGATCTTTATCTGTTTTTATTACATAGAGATGATTTAACCTGGTGAAATGTTCTCTACCAGGTCTGAGTTTTATCTTTACACCTCTTTCTTTAAAAGTTCTCTGAGGAAAATTCTTCAACAAAACACACAATAATACTGAAATACAGAAAAGTCCTCCTCACTGTTTTATTATTTTCAAAAGAATTAGGAAAAAGTCACCTACCACGCTTGACTTTTTGACGTAGGACAAACAGCACAATGCAAACACAAAGCAGGACCACAATCCCTGCCACTGCTCCACCAATGATGGGTCCCATGTTTCCAGAGTCGTCTTCACAAGGAGGAAGCACCATATCTGAAACAGAAAAACACAAACTGTAATTTCAGATCAGCTGCATTTTTAGTTTTAAGGCTGAGCAATTCATCACAAATTCACTTAAATCAGAATGTGTCCTGCTGTAGTACTCTAATGTCAGACAGTTTAATTTCTCGTTAAATGTGTCAAAATATCAGCTACAGTTTTTACAGCAGATGTTTCCTGTTCTACACCAGAGTTACTCAACCAAAGAGACAAACTGTTAAAAACTACCTTTACAAAAGAAACTATACAAGTGGAGAAAAGAGGCAAAAACTGCAAAGAGGAGCAATAAAACTTAGATTGAGGAGGAAAAAATGGTCAAAAAGCAGCAAAAATGGGTGAAAATTGGGGGGGAAAACTTTGAATCTGTTCAGAAAGTAGTAAAACCTCCTTTTTTGATCTTATTCAACATTCTTATTTTCTGAATTTAGTATTTTTATTCTCTGTGAGACACAATCATCAACATGAAATAATTCACTTTAATTTAGAATAAGTCTATATAATATTATGTTCACCTTTAAATTGTCATTTTCTTTTTTGTTTGTGGATATTTGTGAGTATAAGAATTCCACTTGTTTGTTATACAACAGGAATAAAGGTCACAAAAGACTTTTTTGTAGATCTTGACATGATATTTGTGCTCGAAAAATTCCGGCCTGTTGTTGAGAATAGTTGGGGGGCTGCAGTTTTTAGTAAAAAGGGGGCGCTGTGGAGTGAGGTACCATCGTAAAAGCACTAAAATCATAAATGTTTCATTATTGGTGACTTCACATGCATGTTTGGGTCAAAGGTGGACGTGAGGATGAACGAAACGAAAATGAGGAACATAAGGATATTAACACAGTAAATTGCACGATTGGGAAAAATAATTGCAATAAGTTCATTTTGCAAATCATTCAGCCTTAACCTCATCCCAGGAATCTAGACCCCCCCTCCCTGGATAAGCATTACTGTTGTTAGGTATTTACAATTTGACACCTGAGTGGAAGGAATTATTTGCACTAATGAAAGAGTTGCACACACATCCTTCTGTTTCTTACCCCAGGTCTTCTTCTCATGTATGCCGGAGGCTTTGTGGATGACGTCACAGGTGTAGGTCACCAAGTCTTCACGCAGGATCTGGATCCTGTCTCTCCTCTGGTAGGTGTCATCATGGTTTGGTACAGAACCTGTAGACTCCAAACCATCATCTTCTGTCATAATGCGGCCCTTCCTTCTGATCACCATTACAATATCTTTGGGGAGGAAACCTGTGGCCAAGCACGTCAGCTCCACGTTTCTCTTAATTCGGCAGTTTTTGGCAAACACGTGAACCACCGGTGGCTCTGCAAAGAAAGAAACAGTGAAGTGGAGAAATGATCCGTACAGTGATATGCAAAAACCAGCAGTAAATTAAAACAGTTGAGGTCTGACGTACTGGCCATGTAAAGCTGCGCTTGTCTATATTCCACAAACTTCCTCAGCCACTCCATGCACTCCTTCTCCAGGTAACCTTTGGTGTATTCTTTCAGGACCTGAACGTCGTCCCACTTCCTCTTGGTTGGTTCTGCCGCCACGACAGGTGCCACCCAGACTCCGTTTGTGTCGTCGAAGGACAGAAAGTCCTTTCCATCGTAGCTGTACATGTCCATGCCGCTGGAGAACATTAAGCTGCCATCTGGCTGCACGTCACCCACACAGCCGTGCATCCACTGCAGAGTGTGGACGTCTGGAACCAGAGGTGAGATTTTACTGAAAACACTGACTTCAGCTGGGTTTTAAACTTTAAACATCAACATAGGGCTGCACGATATGGCCTCAAATCAATACCTCGATATTTTTTTGCTATAACTCGATACACGATATATATCTCGATCTTTTGATTTCTCCTGTAAATCACTGTATAAAATGTTCAGATTAAACTCTTTAATTAATGAAATGACATCAGTATAATGATTCAAACAGACTTTTCAGTCACTAAATATTGTAAACGACGGTTTTTCCCTTTTTAGTTTTAGTCCAGTTCAAATTGTTTGGCAAATGAGGTTTTGTGTGAAATATATAAATGTATAAAAGTTAAGGTCATTTTCTAAAGTAAGTCTAAATAAATAGACCAACTTACATAGTGTACTGACAGAGTTATCTAAAGATTTTAATGTTGTTACTTCTAAGAAAAGAATTGAAAATAACATGAACTGAAACTGGGGATGACTTAATCTAACTTTTATTTCCATGAATCATTTACCTGGATGTTGTTGTTGGTGCTGAAAGGACTCTGTTAGTGACTTCTGTCTCTGAGCCTAATGTTAGTTTTACAGTGTGCTCTTATTTTGAAGGACACACAGGTTCATAACAGGAAGTTAGTCGGGCAATAAACCGAGACGCGTGAATGAACGCTCCGTGAAACATCTGTGGGAATCTTTAATGTGCAACACGACAGTTTGAGGATTCTCCTCCTCCCTCTGTTTACTTAACAGCTCAGAGTTTTATTTTTAGAGCGTTATTAGACCTTTGTGTACATTTGTGGTGACGATATAAAACTTTGTTTTCTAAAAACATCTCCGCTCTCATTTTTTTGGTGTTCAGCGGTAAATAACGCCAATTTCACGTCACGTTTGTTTCTCTTCTTTGTGGTGAAGAGCTGGGAGATAATCAGGTGAGGATCACACAGGTGGAAACAGAAACAGGCATGAGGAGAGTTTTCTGGATGGCGGGGGAGTGAACTGTTTAGTGTGAGAAGCAGCAGCAGAGAGTGAAAGAAACGCAACTGAAGAAAATTACAGACTGACGTCTCAAAACATTTACCTGGCAATTTATACTCGATGGTCGCGATATAGTCATTTTCTACATCCCACGTGCAACAACCCGCGATATATCGAGTATATTCCATATATCCCCCAGCCCTACACCAACGTTCTTCATGTTTCTTACCTGTGTTGTTCTGCCTCATTCTGTTCATCAGGATCTCGATGTTGACTTTGAACCACTGCTGCTTGCTCTGACGCGACTGTGTCCCTTTCTCCCAATAATCTGCAGACAGTCGCTTTGCCATCCAGTCTTCTTTGGGGACCTTCTTCTTCACCGTGCTGTCGAAGTAATCGATCATCTTGTCGTCGAGCAGACCCATGGCGGTGAACTCGTGGATGCCAGGGAGCTCGATGGGTTTAGAGAAGGCTGTGTAGATGTAGGTGAGGCTGTGTTTCTCTGGGTAAACACAAAAACAGATGTTTGAAAACAGATCTCTGCAGGATCATAAACGACATCAGAACATATCTTAATCATCCACTGACTCATCAGAGGAAAACAAGACTTGACTTTGTAATAACTTTGTTTATGAGCCCTTCACGTCAGACACGTCTCAACTATGTCGTCTGTCCGGTCCTGAGCTGCATGGAGCCAAAGTTCAGAAAGTAATAAACACTGAAGGTGAAACAACCTCACACTTGAGTTTGGAAAAGTTTTTACAAACATTATTCTTATTATTCAACACAAATTCAGCTCTTTAATGTCAAAACCTGAATAAATCTAACAGTTAGTTGACTTAACATTCATGAAAAGAATTTATCAATCTGAAAACTGAATCAACATCAACATTGTTTTCAAAAACAGCTGATATGTATATATATATCTAATTAACATGTCTAAACATTTTAAAGACAAAAATTCTCCTTTGACTGTGATAAGAAGAAACTATGATTAACTATGAGATCGTTTTTGTTATTATTACTTGTATAAGTGACCAAGGGGTACATTTATACCACATATTTTTTAACTCATGAGTAATTAGCACAAATTTCTATGGTTTATAATTTTCAAATCAACTCTGTATCCATATGTTTTTACTTTGGAATAATTTCTATGGAAGCTCATTTCTGCCTGTTAAAAAATAAAGATGAAAACTTGGCTTTGTTGAGAACTTTTTAGTCAACATCACGCCAAAGTTCTGAAATTAAAAGTCAAAATTTGAAGATACAGTCGAAGTTTTTAGATAAGCTGTCAAAATATGAGACGTAAGGTCAAAGATTTTGAGATAAAAAGTTGAAGAATTTGAGATAAAGGTCAAAATTTTGGGATTGAAAAGTCAAAATTTGAATTTGAAGAGTCGAATTTGGAAAAAATAGTCAAATTTACGAGATAAAAAAAGTCAGAATGAGGGGTAGAAGTAGAAATTATAGATTTAAAAAAGTTGACATTCAGACATAACATCTCAAAGTTTTGTCTTAATGAGGGCAGTAAAACATTTTTTTCATCTTTGAGTTTTTAATTGACAGAAATCTGCTTCCACAAATTTCACTATGATAAATTAGCAGAAATATTGTCATAAATTTTTTTTCCCTGTGCTTTGTAAAGTTTTTATATTTAGCCAGGGGTGAAAGTTTCTTAAATTCTTGCTGGTACCAAACCTTCATCTATAGAAGCCCATTTCTGCCAGTTTACAAAAAAAAAAAAGGCTTTATTTCTTTTAAGATTTTTCTTTTGGCCCTATTAGGTCTAAATTTTGAGACAAAAGTCAAACTTATTACTTAAAAGGTCAAAATTTGAGATAAAATATCAGATTCTTGAGATAAAAAGTTGAAATCATTGGGGAAAAAAGTCAAAATTTCAATTGAGAAAGTTGAAAATTTGTGATAGGACCTTTTTTTTTTAGATAAAGTCAGAAATTGAAATAAAAAGCTGAAAATTTGAGATAAAATATCAGAATGGTGAGATGAAAAATTGAATTTAAGAGGGAAAAAAACTACATTTTCAGATTAAAAAGTCAAAAATTTGAGACAAAAGACAAAATTATAAGTTAGTAAGTCAAATTTTCTAGATAAAATATCAGATTTTTGAGATAAAAAGTTGTAATCATTAGGTCAAAAGTCAAAATTTGAAGATACAGTCAAAGTTTTTAGATAAGCTGTCAAAATATGACACGTAAGGTCAAAGATTTTGAGATAAAAAGTCGAAGAATTTGAGATAAGTGTCAAAGTTTTGGGATTGAAAAGTCAAAAAAATAGTCAAATTTATGAGATAAAAAAGTCAGAATGAGGGGTAGAAGTAGAAATTATAGATTTAAAAAAGTTGAAATTCAGACATAATATCTCAAAGTTTCGTCTTAATGTGGGCAGTAAAACATTTTTTTTCATCTTTAATTTTTTAAATTGACAGAAATCTGCTTCCACAAATTTCACTTTGATAAATTAGCAGAAATATTATGAATAGTTTTTATATTTAGGGTCATGTTTTGGTCTAAAGGCGGAAGAAGTTTCTCTCTGTCGCCATTTTGTCTTATGATCAGGTCGAAGTTTAACATCGATCTATTACACGTCAATACACTTTTTACAGCTCGTTTAACTTATTGGTTAATTAAGAAAATGTTTCAAAAATCTACTCTGAATAACTTCTAAACTCGTTATGAATGATCAACGTTGCCAATAAACGCGAATTCAAACGACGTCACAACTGCTTGATTTTTACTTTCGTTTTCACCAAAGCGACAAAAACGTGTTAAAAACTCAAACTCACCGCTGTTAACTGTGAGACCTGTCCCCAAAAGGACCAGCAAGGCGAGGAGAGACATTTTCACATCAAACCGGGCTCCCTCCAGCGCTCACAAACTGTTTTTTACCCCGACAGCAGCTCCTGGTGTGTTTACGGTCCCAGTGCTCAGGACAGACTGTTGTTTCCTTCTTCTCCGGTCAAACAGGCGGAGGCTGAGGGGCGTTCAGGAAACCTCGGAATATACAGTGACGACAGCATGACGCCAGCAACGAACCGAGCACTAACAGAAAAACCTTAATCAAAAAATGGTCATGCTCTCTTTTTCTTATTATTTATCACCATTCTGTGGAGTAAGGTTAAATTAATTTTCAAATTTCTATTTTATTGTATTGATATCAAAGTTTGTGATTCCCGCATTTGAAGTTTACGCATTTTAATTTAATGCACCACTGAAAAAGAAAAAAATATATATATTAAGTTTTATTTTTTTATTTATTTTTCGGGGGGGTTGTCACCTAAAGGGGCGAAAAAATGTGAGCAGACAGAACTGTTAAAAAAAAAGGCGTCATTGGGAAAAAAAAAACATATAAACGGAGACAGAGGGAGAAATTGGAGGAAGTTCATGATGTAATCAACACCTACCACAGTGAAATCGTAACCATAAAAACAAACAGATACATAGAGATCTATGAATACTCACATAGTTCAATAAATTAAGTTGAGGAAAATAACCCAACCCCTCCCAGTCCCACCCCAAGACAATGGAATTCATTTATTAATGAAAATATCGTTTAGAATTTTTTTTAGAGTACTAAACAGCCCAATCAAGTTCAGCACTGTATAATTGAACGGATTTTTAATAAATGTGTTTTTGCACCAAAGCACCAAGTAAAAGTGCAGCTCCCCTGAATGTGTTAAATTTCCAATTGTGGTGAATTAGAATACTATTCCAAACGTTTACAGGTGTCAGTAAACGCAACACCTTCAGTTACCTAACAGGTCTTATCTGTTTGTGCTGCGTTTATGATCAGTAAAGTGACTCGAATGTCATATCTTCATCTCTATGGCGAACTAAGACTATCAAATATATTCCCCAAGGAGCACAAAATGCGGTACTATAAATAATTTTTATGAATAAATCGAGTAAATCATACATTTTGTTGTTTTTATAAAAAGTAAAGCGTTAAACTCACTGTACTGCGCAACTGCGTACAAAATGTACGGCGCGAAATTGAACCAATCAGATCGCTCCGAGCTTGTTGCTGGGCAGATTACAGCCAGACAGGTTTGTCAGACGTTTACTTAATCAGAGAAAATCAGAAAAAAACACTTATTTTGTCTCCTGGTTAAAAAAAATAGAGAAATAACGTTGTCGTTACGTGGTAATATTAAATTACAAGTGTTCATTCAACATCTGAAACGCCACGTAAGTTAAGTTTAACTTGATCTAATGAACGTTAATACCACTTTTAAAAATCACGTTATTGTATTTTGCAAAGAAACGTCTTTTTCCATGGTGAAATTACTTAAAAATAACATACACACTTTCTAATTAAGTCACTAACTGCCACTTGAATAAGTGTTTAAAATAATACCATTTATCAGAATGATTTTTTAGTTTTCAAAAAATGTCTAATTTAAAGGTGGTCATGCTATATTTCACATAGCAAGTGTGAAACTTAAAAAAAATGAATTAATGAAAGGTTTTTATTGATTTATAATAAGTCTTTTTGTTGAGTTTTTAACACGCTACCATTTTAAAACTTATTTTGGAAAAAGAGTCTTATTGTACGGAAGAGGATTAGGGCCACTAAGAAAAAAAAAATTCCAAAAAAAAAAAAAAAGTCAGAATTCTGACTTTTTTCTGACTTTTTTCTCAGAATTCTGACTTTAATCTCAGAATTCTGAGAAAAAAAGTCAGAATTCTACGGAAGAGGATTAGGGCCACTGAGAAAAAAAAAAATCTAAAAAAAAAAAAAGAGTCAGAATTCTGAGTTTAAAGTCAGAATTCTGACTTTTTTGTTTTTTTGGAATTTTTTTTTTTCTCAGTGGCCCTAATCCTCTTCCGTATTATTGAAACACCAAACAGGATGTTAGATAAATGAGCCAAAGAAGCAAACAAATCCTAAATTTGTTTTATTTACAGTTTGTTGCCCCCAACCTCTTTATTCATTACTGATGTGTCCAGCAACAAATACACACAAAGTCATATGTCTAAATATATATGTACATAATGTGAATTATGTTTTTTGATTTGACATTAAGTTAACATTTACTTTCGTAGAGATATTTTCACATTTGATACACACATTTTGATGCTTTAATGTTTTTAAAAGTTCATTCAGGCATTCAGAAAAGAAGTTTCTCCCTGCTTTAGAAGATGGAAAGGTGGAGAAAAGTGTTAAACATCAACATTTATTTTTTATTTCCATGCGTCTGCTTCAATATTGGAAGGATTCCTGGGTTGTGTGTTTGGAATAAGGAAATAGCAAAAATATTGTTTTTAGTATGTGATGGATGTATGGTGGATATTTGATACCTATGAATATGTTTAAGGGACTGGGTTTAAAGGTTCACCTTCCACATCACTTATCAACATGTTGCTTCACACCAGTGTTTACTGTATTAATTGATTATAGGGTGGTGGTCCCATGGTCTCTTCACAGCCGGGTCTTATTCTGATTAAACCACATGTTGATTTCCAAACAGAGCAAAGGTCTTCTTTGTCACATTGTGTACAAACTCTGTCATCCTGGATAACGCAAGAGAGATAATGGACTGAACCAAGCACTCGTTTGCTATTTCCATTTCTCTCACCTAAATTTGGGCTTTATTGTTGGGTATTGAATTCATTTAATTATTAAAAAAAAACTCACCCTGTTTTTACAACACAACCGTCCCATGAAAACAGGAAAATTTAAAGTTTGATTTTCCTGTTTTTATGAGAAACTAACTAAAGGTACAATGTCCCTTTAATAATACTTGCTCTGTTATCCTTTTTGACAAACATATGGGAATAGATCTGTGCCACTAGAACCTGAATTTGAAGTATTATATTGGATTTATAAAACTTAATCTGAAAAATTAAACATTTTGGGTTTATTTACTTAAAAATTATATATTATATGCTTGAAAATTCAGCTTTCTAAATTCCTTAAATTAAAAAATATAGAATTTCAATTCAAAAAATAAAAGTGTTTTCTTTGTTTTCTGCTTCCTCTTCATTGTGTCCTGTCAGTAAAGTTTTGTTCTTGTTCTGTTTTATCTGGATTATTCTGTTTGCTCTGTTGTTTTTCTGTCTTTTCTTTCTTTATTTCAGTCTGTGTGTTTTTTTAAATTTTCCTCTGAGAGCGTTTGTTGTACATATGTGATGATTTTTCTACAGAGAAGACAAAGTTTCAGGATGTGGATCCAGGTCGTCTCATGTGGTTTAACAGTTTTATCAAAATCTGAATGAACAGGTTTAAAAAAGTCACATTAGTTTGATTCAGTTTACAGTAAAAACTTAAGTGAGATGACGTAAACGAACACGTATGTGTGATTTAACGACCTGTGAAGGAAAACATTTGCACCCGAAGGATAGAAACTGTGTTTTCAACTGTATTTTTTTTAAAAGAAAAACCAATTTGTTATGTCTTTAACAACAAATTCTAGTTTGAGACAAACATTTAAGCAGATTCATGCCTGTTAGTCCTTACAGTCGGGGTTACCTTTAATATCTTTTCATCATTTATGTGTCTAGTGCACACATGGTCAATTTAAAGATGATCAGGAAAAAACTGTGGGACTAGTTTGTTGAAATACATACCGTATAAATCGTAAGAGATTTTTGTTGTAGGTTTTGGCTAAGCACATAAAAGTTCATGGATGAAAGTGAAAGTAGCTTTGGGAGTTCATACTATCATGAAAACACTGGAATCATACAATTTTTTGGTAGTAATTTCAATAAATTCAGTTTCAGATTAAGCTTTTTGAATTCAATATAATAATTCAAACTCAGTTTGTAGTAGCACAAAACTCAGTCCATACGAATGTGATGTCTGCTAAAAGTTTTGTAAAGTATATGCACAGAGTGAGACTGAAACTAAAACCAAGCTGTGAGACTTCATTGATAAAAACAACACTTAAACCTTGAAGAAAAGGGGAGTTGCTCGTCTGCTCATGCCACCATGTGGTCAAAACAAACTATGACAAACAAAGCATTCTAACATTGTGGTAAATCAGAAATTCCTTTTTTCTTCAATGTTAATTTAGTGCTGACATCTCTTAACTTAATGCATCTTTTAGTCTCAGAAATCAAAAGCATCACTTTCAGGTGTTTTCTACTGTTAACGGCGTGTTTTCCTGTCACATGGGGTTGCTGTGCTGCTTTCAAACACCCTCCATCGTTGCTGGGAAACACATTCGTGCCCACCAACACTGTGTGATGCACCTGATAAAAGCCTCAAAGCTCTCTGTTTAAACACCTCCCTAACCACCTCCAGCCCCCGTCGCTCCGTTATTTCCTCCCAAAGCGAAAACCAAACCCTCCTTTCTCTCTGCTCACAGCCTGCAGTCCTCCAGCGATGAAGGTCAGCGCCTGGTTCCTCTTCCCGTTGTCCCCCTCCCCTCCGTCCTGGTAGCCGATGCCCTCCAGAGAGTGACCCCCGGGGAAGGGCGACAGCAGCCGGGCCGACGGGTCTCCCCTCTGACTCCTCAGCACCACCTCCTCCCCCCAGGGCGGCTCCTCCCTCCCCTCTCTGGGCTCCAGCAGGTTCAGCCGGGGGTCTTTGGACCACGGGGCCCAGGCGTCGTCGTCCAGAGCCGCCTGCAGTCTGAGGAGGGTGGAGTCCAGCTGGGGTCCATACTGTCTGGGGAGCAGGGCGCCGGGGGAGTGGGGGTAAGATGTGACGGTGTGGGGGACAGGTAAGAGGAGGGTGAGGGAGAGGAGGGTGAGTCTGGAGGTGCTGAGGTGGAAAGAGGGTCTCATCTGGAAACAAAAGAAGAAATCACTTTACATTTTTAATAATAACAAGGTCAACGACGAGTGCAATATTTCCTTCCATCACATGTTTTTCTTTATTCTATGAAACCTGTGTTATTTGAACACATCTTTAAACTATTAAAATATAACATGTTTTTTTGTGTTTTGGTTCCTCAAACCNCGTCGTCGTCCAGAGCCGCCTGCAGTCTGAGGAGGGTGGAGTCCAGCTGGGGTCCATACTGTCTGGGGAGCAGGGCGCCGGGGGAGTGGGGGTAAGATGTGACGGTGTGGGGGACAGGTAAGAGGAGGGTGAGGGAGAGGAGGGTGAGTCTGGAGGTGCTGAGGTGGAAAGAGGGTCTCATCTGGAAACAAAAGAAGAAATCACTTTACATTTTTAATAATAACAAGGTCAACGACGAGTGCAATATTTCCTTCCATCACATGTTTTTCTTTATTCTATGAAACCTGTGTTATTTGAACACATCTTTAAACTATTAAAATATAACATGTTTTTTTGTGTTTTGGTTCCTCAAACCNACAACCAATGTAATAATGTGAAATGTTATTTTAACATCAAATTATTTATCTTATTCACAAATAAAAGAAATGAAACACACAAAATGAAAATGTATGAGTCACTACAGACACTTGAGAGATACTTGCCAATAATTTCACACAGAAAAAATAACAGGAACATATAAATATATTTTCATATATTTGGTTGCTCCACCTGACATTTTTGGGTGCTCAAATTAAAAATACTAAAAAATAATGAACCTAAAAACTTTGAAATGTTGGTCAACTACTGAAATCTGTTAGAAAACATAATTCTTCACTCAGAAATATGTTTTTATCCATTTTCAAAGAACTTTTTAAAAATATGTTTTTTGACCCTCTTTTTGTCATTGACCCAACAATAATAACAATAATAATACATTCACTGTACAGAGGATAAAAAACACAAAAAGCTAAATAGATTTAAAAACAACAACATAAAAGCAAAAAGGTGAAGGACCATATGGAGCAGTTAAAGACAGTGGGCTGGGAAATCATCACATTAAAAATTAATATTCTAATGTCAGAAGAGTGTAATATTTCTTCAAAGGTGTCAGAATAGCAGATACATGTTTTGCTCAACCAAAGAGACAAACTGGTAAAAACTACATTTGAAAAAGAAAAAAAAAACTATACAAGTGGAGAAAAGAGGAAAAAAAACAGCAAGAAATAGCAATTAAGATAAGATTAAGGTGGAAAAAATTGTCAGAAAGCAGCAAAAATGGGTAAAAAATGGACAAATGGTCAGAAAGTAGCAAAACTTTTATCCCTTTTTTATTGATCTTATCTAATAATCTGATTTTCTGAGACAGTAAATTTAGTGTTTTCATTCTCTGTAAGCCATTATCATCAACATTTGAGAGTTTATATAATATCTTGGTTTAACTTTCTGAAATTAGAGACCAAAAATATTTCACTTTTTCATCAGATTCTCATTTTTTAGATGAACCTGTTTATACAAAGTTTCTTTGGTTGAATTTCTTTTTTGTTGTTTTACGAAAATCTGTTTTTTTCTCCCTCATGTTTGTGTTTTTCTTAAGTACGAGAATGAAAAAAATATCATCTCCTTTAAGAGAAACAGATACTTTTTTTTAAGAAACATTGTTAGTTAGTTAAATTTTACAGACCAAGAAATCAAACTTTAGTCCCAGATTTTGAGAAAAAAGTAAAAATATAATTTATTTTGAAGTCTAAAATCGTGCATTAACTTGAATCCAGTTGTCTTTTTAGTCTTGAAATGAGCCAAATTTCATCTGACAAGTCCAGAAACACTTTTCATTCTAAGATATCTTAAGAGAGAAACTTTGTCTGAATGCTTAAATGCTGATTTCTGACATGATTTTGTCTTTAAATAAGTTGAAATAAGACACTTTTCTGGACTAGTCTGGTAAACGTGGCTCATATGAAGTTTAAAAGACATTTTTTTCTTAAAATTAGACAAACATTTTTTGCAGAGAATGAGAAAGCAGCTGCAGAAAATTCTGATTCCAAACTCAGCTGCAACATTTTTCTAACAACTTAGAGCCAGAAATGAAATTATTGCACTGAAATTGTGACTCAAAATGATGCAGATAAATCCAGAAAAGTGCATAAAGAAGTCTGAGATGTGAATCAAAACAAAGAGTTTGCAGGAAAACACCACGGGAAAAGTTTCCAGCTTCTTTGTGCAGAAATAACCAGGAAAGAAACTCAGGAGGAGAACTCGTCTTTGTGCAGAGAAAATCAGAAGAAAAGCAGAAAAGTCCGATGTTTGTTCTTACCTTCTGTCGCCGTGTAACTTCCAGTTTCATCTCTGACATCTGTCGACCTTTTTAACACCTGCTCGCTCTCCGCCCCGTCCGCCATCAGGTCACAGGTCCCCGTCATCACCCGCTGGTCCACGCTCGCCGTGACGCACGGGTCACCTTCATTCTTTCAGCGCAGAGACTCAACGAACCAATTATTGGAGCTTGATTGAGGAGCCAATTCACGCAGAGGAAGCAACCATTCATCAAACGGTGGCGAGGAGGAGGAGGAGGAGGAGGGCGGGCGGCGGGATGGCGAGCTGAGGATGGAGGACGTTTGTCGGGTCTTTGTGGTTACGAGTGTCGTTTTGCCAGGAAGACGGAAACACACCTGAAAGAATTTCATAGAAGCTGTCAGACTTAATTTAGCGCCAATTATCTGACAAAGAGCGACCGCCACGAGGAGAGGAATCGTTCCTGAAGCCTGGTGATTTATTACAGCGTGGAAGTAAAATACAGGAAATCATCAAGAAAAATGGATCAAGAGTCGAAACTTTTAACTCTGGATGTGTCAGCGCTGACACATTTACACAAGCGCACTTTGAATGTTCTTTATTTCTAAACGGTTTACACAATCAGAAAAACTCTAACGTTTCTTTTTCATTCAATATGTGGTTTTTACGATATTTTCACTCAGATATTTATGGGAACCTGCAAATTAGGGCTGAACGATTTTAGAAAAAGATCTAATTGCGATTTTTCTGGCAGATACAGCGATTTAAATTCACGATTTTCTACAGTGAAATTTTCACTTTGTACAGTAACATTTACAAACTTGACAGAAAATTACATCAAACCATTGAAACATCAAAAGCTTTTACTCTAATGTGAGGATGAAAATAAAAACTGAAGAATTGTTTCAAACTTTGAGATGAAAGGTCAATATTTTAATATGAAAAGTGAAAATTTTGAGGAATGAAGACAAAATTCTGAGACAAAAAGTCAAGATCTTGAGATGAAACTTCTTAAGTTTAAGAAATCAGTTTAAGATTCTGTGAAAAAAGTCCAAACTTTCTCATTTAACCCTGTGGTTCATAGTGGTCACTACAGTTACACCTATTTAAAAGTTATTTACTCCTAAATTCATATTAGTCTGTGTCAGGATATTTTTATTCTTCTTAGGGCCTGAAAAATGTTTTCAATTCTTTTTCCAGACAAAATATTAAAAAAAAGGTTATAGACAAACATTTGAGGGTAAAACAGCGTAATAACTATAAATTATTCAGTGTTAAAATGGATGACAGAGAGTTTAAATGTTTCACAAAGCATTAAAAAAAGATTATTCATGAAATTACAAAAAAAAAAGAGAAAGGAAGTCAAACAAAAAAATAGTTGTTTACATTCATTTCACTCTTTTTTGTGTGGAATGCTCTGTTACAAATATTTGAAGAAGAAAAATGGAAAACTTTTTTCATGCTTTAAAACAAATAAAAACACTCAAAGGAAAAATCCAGACACTGACTTAAATAATTCATGCATCAGAGGGTTAAGTTAAAAAATTTAAAACGACCAAAGTCGAAGATAAAAAGTCTACATTTTGAAATAAAAGCAATTTTTTGAATAAAAAGTTGAAATTTTGATATAGAAAGTCGAATTTTAAAGATGTTAGTCGAAATATGAGAAATAAATACAGAGGCAAAAAAAAATATATAAATAAATAAAAGATTTTTCAATCAGTTGTCAAATTCCCATTACTGCTTTTTCTAAACCGGACTTTTTAAAGTGTATTTTTAGTTATAAAAACAGAAGAACAAAAAGAGCTATCTTTGACTCTTAACTTTTAAAAATAATGTCGTGCAAAATATCCTTAATTGTGTCAAGTTAAATAAAATAAAATCAACAACAATCTCAAGGAAAAAGGATTTTTCCAACAGTCTCACACTCAAAGACAGGTGTGTGTGAAACAGCTGATATAACAGATCCTGGGTCAGGCAGGAGCTGGAAAAAATCACAGCTTTAGCAAAAACATGATCACAGTGTTTGAATCAGAAAATGATAAATCGTTCAGCCCTACTGCAAATAAACACACAGCCCGCGGATAAAATTTAGACACATTCGGTGAAATTCAGAAATTTGATTGAAGAAATATTTGCTCTAAATCTCAAGGACATTTATTCTGCTTGATTATTTATTTCAGGGCCACAGACTGAAAAGAGTAAAATTGGAAAAACAGAAATTTAAAGCGTTTCCTTAAAAAACCATTACATATTGAGACAGAAAACACACTTTTTTTCTTTGTTTCAGAAATGAAAATATAAAAAAATGGCCCTGTTTTTTCTTTAACTTGCATTTTAGAACTGAAAAGAGAATAAAAGGAAATGTTCACACACACAAATTACATTCAGTTCCTTGTGGCATAAATCTCGGCCTGTAATCCTGGTATAATTTCAGAGTAAGAGGAGGAATAAGACGTGTAAAAGCTCCAGAGACACTTTTTATAAATGAAATTTTATTCTAGCCCAGCGTGTTTGGCTTCATCAGGATCAGAGTAAAACATGCTGCAGGTTACATGAGAGTAGAGTGAGTTAAAAACAGACAGGCCGGAGATCCAGAATCAGTTTAAATTCAAAGATTCTAACTTGAGAGGCTTTTATTTTGAAAATCTAAGTGATGAATAACAGGTTGCAGTGATTGTCAGGACTCTGGATGAGCAGAAACATGGTAAAAAGGAGAATGAGGATCCACTTTCCCATCTGCTCCTCCACAGTCCTCGTAGGCCTCCAGAGGAGAGACGCCCCCCAGTGCATTCTGGGAGTCGTAGTCCAGGTAGAAGTCTGGGTTTTGCAGCAGCTCGTGTTGCTGGTTCCCCGCCGGACTCGCCGCTGGTGGGTCGCTGAGCGGAGCGGTGAGCAGGGAGAGCTGCAGGTGGTCGATGGTGCTGGTGGGAAACGGCGGGGACCGGTCAGGTGGGGAGTAGGTGGGAGGCGGGGAGCCTGTCGTCATGGTTACGACCCCAGGTGGAGCAGAGAGCGGATTCACCTGAGGCAGGAGACGCCACTCCCTCGCAGAGTCAAACCGGGCTCGCAAAACCTTGGTGTGGACTTGGTCTCTATGAAGAATTTCCCTGTCAAGTGACAAAATCGACTCAGAGATTTGAGACACTGTACTTAGACTGGGGGGGGGGGGGGGGAGCATGGACATCCTGAGAGAACCCCTCCGGCCAGAACACACGCTCCGTCCAGGTGTCTTTACCATCCGGGTTGTGTTTCTGGGCAAAATACGTCTCCAGCGCTCTGAGCTGCTCGCTACGGAAACACGTCCTGATTCGCTTAGTCCGCCTACGGGACCTCCCACCTGCTCCCCTGTCGTCCAATCGTGGCTCAGGGCTGCTGATAGACTCCTCCCCCTCACCTGAGGCCTGATTTTGAGCTGAAATAAACATGTTACAAACAGATTACAGGAAATTTTAAAAGGTTTGATCCTTTTACTGGTATTTTCAGGCAAACGTGTATTTGTGAACACACTTTTGGCCCTTTTCCTCTGACTCGTCTCAGCTCTACTCTACTCTCCTCTACTTGGTTTGTGTTGTTTCCATTAGCGCGGTACTACGCAGCAGACGCCAGTTTTTAGTACCTACTCTACCCTGGTTCTAAGAGAGTAAAGCCGATACTAAAAGGTGACGTGGACGGACTGCCGGTCACTCATTGGTCAGAGAATGTCGTCTCTGCAGCTTCTGACTCTGAACAAATCACTTACAAGAGGCAAAGGAATAAGTCAGCGACGGGTTTTTAATGACATTTAAACCTGACGGCACAGAACCAGACTGAATGAAGACAAAATACAGCCCTAAAATGCTCCTTCATGATTCCTAAAGAAGTTNCTGTTGTTTACCTCCGTTGTCATGACGACCCACATTGAGCCGCTGTATTACTTTAATGAAATCTTTTTAAAGCTTTTTTTTTTCCTTTAAAGACCACGGTGGCACATATGTTAGTACAAAATGATGTTTGTGTGGCGTTATAGATGAACATGCACGCACTAGAGCTGGAATTGTAGAGTGGAAAAGCGCCATTTGTGCTTTGGTACACTTGGACATGTAACAAGGTACCAGTCTGAAATTTGGCAGATATATATATATTTTAATTTACCTATTAATTTATTTTTCTTCTTCTTCATCATTTGATTTCTTCCACTCTGTTTGATATCCAAGTGAGTGTTGTTTTCTCTGTTTGATTTTTGAAATCATTATATTTTATTCACTCATTTGTTTGTTTTTCTGCGTCCATATAATAACGTTAATATTAATAATAATAATAATAATAATAATAATAATAATAATTTGTATTATGAATGTATTATCTCTACTATACTTGCTATTATTGTTATTGTTATTATACTCAATATTATAATAATTATCATTGCTATAACTGTTATTATTATTGAACTGCTTGTTTTTTTCTTGAGTATTTTGTTTTGTTGGTTTGCCACTTTTGTCATAATCTTTTTATTAATATATGTATTTGTTTATCAAAATGCCAGTTTTGTAAAGTATGTTTGTATATGTTTGCCAAGAAAATTAAATAAAAAGAGTTTGACTGACAGGGAAAAACATGAACCGACTCTGAAATAAAATTTTTGGTTCCAACTTTATCGAGAAGGTAAATTTGGATCCAATGAAGCCAAGTTTCAAACATGACTCAGCAGAATAATCCACCTTTAAACACGAGCTCAGCTCTGACCTTCGTTGATGTTGATGTTTTGGGACGGCGTGACGTTTCCGTCGTCATGGTGATGGCTCTGACAGTACAGGCTGTGGCCCTGGACGCTGTACAGGTTTCCCGGCATCAGCTTCACATCACACTCCTGCTGAAAACAGAGAAACTGACGGTTAAAGATGCAGACACGAGCTGGAACTCAACACGTTACCATGGGAACCTGCGTGTTACCTGACAGGAGAAGCAGCTGGGGTGAAAGGTCAGCTCACCTGACCTCATGACCAAAGCGGAGGCAGGGATTGGCTGGAAGCAGCGAGCGCACTGACCACTGCTGAACACCCTGATGGAGAGGAGGAAAACAGAGGAATCAGGAGGAGAAACGGGTTAAACTGGTTTTTAAGTCTGGGGTGAAATGTCCCCTCCGACCTGCCGTAGTCCCGCTGACAGTAGATGTTCCCGTCCCTCCAGAAAAGCGAGGGGTGTGTCTGTAACTCGCAGTGACACTGGCTGCAGCGCAGGCAGGCGCCGTGCCACACCTGGCCCACGGCCAGCAGGAAGAAACGGTCGCACACCTGCTCGCCACAGCCGCCGCACGCCATCGACTCCTGGACGGAGACGGCGACGGGCGTCTGAGAAGAACAAACACAGAGACACAACAATAACAGAACGTGGAAGAGTTGAAAACAAAAGAAAGTCAAACTCACAGCGTCTGCAGCAGCTCTCTCGTTAAGCCCCGCCCCCTCCGCCTCATCACCAAGGTCGTTTCTGTACAGCAGGTCCTCGAGGGCCGGGTGGTCTGGCGACATCATAATTGTCCCTGAGGAGGTGGAGAGGTAATCACCAGGAGGGTCAGCTCTTAATCAGGAAACTAAAAACGGCCTCATCAGCGAGGGCGAGCGTTACGTGTGACACGTACGTTAAAGGTTAAATCACAAACAGGTCGTTGACCCCGACTGAACGTCTGATCTAAGGACGTTGTAGTGAGGGTCACTTAAGGTCGTGTTTGTCTCTGCTGCTGCAGCTCAGGGCTGAATTAAAGCTGCTATCAGTAACTTTTAGCTCGTGCTGGTTTTGGCGCCCCCTGGAGGAAGTTATGTTTCCTGACAGTGACGTTTGATGAGGAAATCAGATTTTAAAGCTGCTTCAGTGACGTGCTGTCTGACACCTACCCTGCGTCAGCTGTTACACAAATATTAAAAAACTTAAAAGTAAAGTATGAAACAGTTTTTCCTGATTGTTGTTTTTAGCTTTTAAAGATCAGAAAGTAGCTTCACAGTTGGTTTTATCACTTTTACTCAACAGATGAAATCTCCTCACAGGAGCTTTAAAATTATTTAATTTATGATCAGTAATACTAACCATTTATTGAAACATTTATTAAGTATAAAGGCATTTTTTAAAGTATTTATTCACTTATTTCTACTTTATTATTTATCAAGTTGACGATCCACATGTGTGTGTATAAGTTATGTATTGAATATGTTTTTTTTTTTTTTTTTTTTTTTTTTTTTTTTTTTTTTTTTTTTCCATTTTATTTTGTTGTGGATATACTCCATGAGTGTTAAATCCACAATTAGAATAAAAAATAGAATGGAACGAAAAGTTGATTTCATATGTAAATAAATGTGCACACAATTTGCTTCTGATGAAATTAACTCTATAATAATAATAATAATAATAATACATTTTATTTGTATTGCACTTTACATTTAGACAATCTCAAAGTGCTACAGAGTAAGACACAATTAAAAACAATTAAAAAACACATTAAAAACCCTTTTAAGAATAATTTCTTGGGTAATAATTCATGTAACTCATGTATCATGTATCAAATCATGTAACTCTGGTACATTTACATGAAGACTTTACTGAAATGTTCATTAATGAGCACGTTGTCATAGAAAATAGCAACATGTACAAATCAACATAGATGATATTTTTAATTATTTTAAAGGCAGAGAAAGAACTGTTTTCATTTGCTCATTGGAAATCCACAGTTGGAATAAATGTGGAGTTTTGGGGGGGTTTTGTTCCTCAGTTGTTAAAACTAAAAATATGATTTTAAAGTTCAGACTCAGTGGAGATGTTTGACTAAGGGTTTTAAGAAAAGTAAAAAATTTGGCGATTTATCTCAAAACCTTTTCTTTTTTGGGGGGAAAATTTTGCCTTTTATTTATTAATGTTGTCTTTATTTCTTACGGTATTGACTTAAATCTTAGAATTTTGACTCTTTATTCAAAATTTTGACCCTGAATCTCAAAATTTGACTTTTAATCTGAGACATTTGCCTTTATCTTAAAATTTTGACCCTTAATGTGAAAGTTTGGACTTTTTTCATATAATGTTGGATTGATTACATTATTATTATTATTATTTTTTTATCTCAAAACATTGACATTTTGTCTCAGAATTATGTCTTTATTTTTCATAATTTCCACTTTTCATCTTAAACTATTGCCCTTTATCTAAAAGTTAAAAATAATTCTTAACCTAATTTTCATCCTTTTGCATTACAGTAAAAACTTTTGATGTTTTGATGTTTTGATGTGATTCTCTGTCGGACTTTGTGAAAACTTCACTAAAGCTTGATTTAAATAAAATCGTAAATTGAATTGAGATCGCAATATCTGCCAGAAAAATCATGATTAGATCTTTTTCTAAAATTGTTCAGCTCTACTCCAGGGTTTAAATCATAAATTATTATTTTACTGAATTCAGGAGCTGCTGCTTAAATATATTTTATTTTCTTTTATTGTGAAAGTTTGGTGTTTTAAATTATGACTTCCTGTCTTCTTGAAACGTTGCTCAAAGTTTATTGAAATAAGAGGAATAAAAACATTTCTTACCTTCTTTTTTCCAGGTGGACGAAGGAGAAAGAGAGCTCACCTGTGCTGTCTCCACTGAGCGCGCTCCGTAGAAACCCTCACACCTGAAGACCCCCCCCCCCAGGTGATCGTCCTGTGGTTATGGATCAGTTTCCATCTCGTCCACCGACCAATCAGGAGTGACGGCAGCATCAGCACCTGTCCCCTGTGATGTCAGCACACACACACACACCTGTAAACAAGAGGAGCAGCTGCCTCAGAGCTCAGGTGAGGAGGGCTGTGATTGGCTGCCTGCTGAGCAGACAGGTGGGGGGGGGCTGCACCTTTGGGATCAATTAAAACAGAAAAGATCATCAGGGACCAGTCTCACCTGGCTGCTATTCCAGGTGACTTCTGTCCTTCACCAAAGCTCAGGAGAATATTCCTGAGTGTTTTTCTGTTTGTTTTTTTTTTTTTTTTAAACAAAAGTGAGGAAACAGATTTTCTTTTTCAATCCTTTTATTATCTAGAAATAAACAGATTTACAAAAAGGAGTTCAACAGAAGCTCTCCATCACTCAGCGGCTGGATTCAAACCTGTGGAGCCAAAAACAGACTGAAAACGGAGAGAGCAGACAGCAGGGGGCGCCGCCGAGCTTTAAAACACACAATCTGAACACATGGAGAGTTTAGACAGAAGCAGGGCCTGTGTTTGAGACATTTACAGAGAAGATTTATCATTAAAGGAGGAGAAAACTTCAGCAGAGGAGACAGATACTCACTTCAAATAAGACATCGAGTGTTTTTCATTAAATCTGTGAAGTTTAGGTTAAAGTTTTCCTTGGTTTCTCTCTTTCTGATGTCACCTAAAGATTTTCTCTGGACCTGGTCTGAGTGCGGCGATAGTTTCTAGAAACTAGGGCTGTTTCCCAAACCTCCTACTTCCACATGTCGTCTGTAGTCTGACTGTTTTGTTGGACCTGTTTAGTCGTATACTACTCTGGATTTCTGTTTCAGGAAGTGGAGCTGATGGTTGTTTTCTAATGTTTAACTTTATCATAAATAAATCCATGAGAACATTTCAGTCATTAATTCACCACATCAATCAGTGGAGAAGTTACAGGAGCAATAAAAGTAGATAAGTTAAATTAGATGTTAATGAGATACAAAGGAAAATAAATAAATGAAATTAAGCATGTGAAGGAAGTTGAAATTTTTATGTTTTTTTTCATTATTTTTAGTGTTTCAAGGAACATTTCTAATTCATTTAGAAAAACAACAAACTCAGGGAGGGATTTCAGGATCTAGATTTATCAAATTTGCAAAGGTATAAAAGTTAATTACAGCAAAATCACCATATTTGATTTTTTATCTTGCACCAAAAGTTATCGTGTATTGAAAATAAATCTGAAACAAACTGACTTTTTATTTTTCCAGCTGGTGTAAAAACTGCGTCCTCATTACCCACGTAGGCTGTTAGTGTAAAATAAAAAGTGATAAATGATTTAGGGCAGTGATTCTCGACCTGTGGGCCGTGGCCCCCTGGTGGGTCGTGATGGTATTGCAAGTTGGCCGCCAAATTATTTCCAATAAAATATGATTTTATTGTAGTGTAGTGGGATTGTTTCAAATGTCGAACTCAGTTAAGTTTTAAAAGTTAAATTAAAACAGTTCAGATATTCATATATGGAAAAAAAATCCTTCAGGAAGGCATATTTTGGCCCAATAGGTAACATGACCCAAATCATAACAACGTCCTAAAATGTATTAAAAAAAAAAAAAAAAAGACGAAAAACCCCAATTTTAAAAATTGTTGAAAATGTAACAAATAGAATGCATGAAAACAAAAGATGTAATAACTGACCCAACATGGAAATAGTTGTTATATTTTGGGCAAAAAATGATTACAGTTTTGGCTTAAAATCTGTTATTATATTTTTCATAATATTTTGGGTCATTGTTACAAATGGGGATTTAAAAAGGCATCATACAGCCGCCGTACTTATTGGGTTGGAGATGGGCCTCAAACATTTATGAGTTGGATTGGCCCTGGGTTGGAAAAGGTTGGGAACAACTGATTTAGGGGCTTTTATGAATTTGGTAAAAGTAAACAGCTCTTTCATGATGAAGTGAGCAGATTTACCGCTGTTTCTTTCCTGTCACTTCACTTTTATCTCTGGGACCGTTTCACATTTTTGTTGTTGTGTTGTAGTTGAGCTGATTTATTCCAGTAGGTGTCAGTAATTCACCTCAACCTGAGCGCCCCCAAACTGACAAACGCCATTAGCGCCGTGCATTGTGGGAAACAGTCATTTTCTCTGGCCTGGCGTGGAGGGAGGCCAGAGACTGGATGGCCAGAGAAGAGGAAATAGAAGAAAAACAGAGATGAGGCCAGAGAAGAGGAAAGAGAAGAGAAACAGAGACGAGGCCAGAGAGTCAAGAGGAGACAAGGACACGTTTTTAAAGATCTTAACCCTCTTGGGAAACAGTACGCCAGGTAGACTGGTCCGTTACAGACTGAGAAATTTTCCCGGATCAGTAGAAACATCCGGGAACTTGTAGTTTACTACAGATCTACCAAGTTTTCACAAACTGATGCTACAAACTGAATTTCAGCAGAAGTAGGAGGAGGTTTGGAAAACAGCAAAAGTTTTTCCTGATGCTTTGACTCCAGAGTCAGTTAAAGGATCAAATTATGACAAAACACTGAAAGGATTCAAAGATCAGATCAGTCAATGACCTCAAGTGTTGTTTTAAAGGCACATGTGAGTAGTTTTTTTTTTTCTATCATTATTAAAACGCTGAAGATTTGATTAAAGACATAACTGTTGGTTTAAAAAAAAGATAAACTATAGACTATCATTTATACCTGATTGAGATTTTTTTATGCCCATAATGAGTAAAAACTTTGAGATAAAATGTCAGTTATGAAATTAAGAGTTGAATTAATGAGATAATCGTTTAAATTGTGAGATAAAAGGAAAGAGTCATAAGATAAAAAGCTGAAAATATGAGAAAGAAGAAAAGACAAAGCTTATTAAACTGTAGCTTTACTTTGGATATGAGTGCAAAGAATTAAAAAAGATAGTTTTTGTAATACAGTACCAGCTGGAGCAGATAAATTTGACCTTTTATCTCATAACTTTTGAATTTTTGTATCATTATTTCCAACTTTTATCTCATAGTTTTGACATTTTATCTTAAAATTTTGGCTTTTTTCATCTCACTTTATACTTCTCCTTTCTAATTCTGCCTTTGTATAATTATTACAACTTTTCCTTTTTGGGCAAAAATATTTCATTACAGTACTATCTTGACCGCATGAATCTCATAATTTTGATATGAAATCGAATATTTTCAACTTAAGTGCTCGACATTTTGACTTTAATCATGAAATTTTGATTTTCTCTTAACTCATAAGTCATACTTTTTCTTAGTTTGGACTTTTTTTTCCTCAAAATTCCTCCTTTTTATATCATAGTTTCAAATTTTCATTTTAAATTTCGACTTCAAATGGAACAAAAAAAAATTAACAAAGCCAGTTATTTCAGTATTATGCCATATTGAGCACATGAATCTTTTAACTCTGACTTAAAATATTATTATTTCTACAATTTTCTCAAAATTTTGACTTTTTATCCCCTAGTTCTAACTTTTTAATTTCAAAATTTCAATATTTTATGGATGAAAAAAATCTCAGTTTTTCATTATTGTTTTTTTCCTGGTGGAAATAGGCCTCTCTCATAAACTTATCCAACAAAAAAAAAAGATTTGATTTAAATTAACTGTGTTATTTTCCTTGTTTAGTCCCAAACACAGATAAATGCTGAAGGTTGTGTTAGGAAAAGTATCAGATGTAGAAACGGCCAAATCAACATGAAGAGGAAACAAATGACCTGCTGTGTTGCTGTGTTGTGGTTGTTGATTCTGGCGCCCCCTGTGGACAGAGTGTGTAACATGTAGTTCCATTCAGAGCTGTTTGGGGATTTTTTAAGATCAGGACCAGGCTGATAAATGCAGAATAAGTTTGATTGAAAAAGTTTTAATGCGTGTGTTAACCCAGATTAAACCCTAAAAAAACCAACACTTTAAATCGTTAAAACGGCGAGAACCTGGACAGGAAGTGACCTCTGGGCTGCTTGTTCATCTTCTGTGTGAGTGCACGTCCAGGTGTCTGCGTCTCATTTGCGCTAAATTCCATCCTTCCTTCCTCCACTTGTGTCGTTCACTTGCGTCTTAGCCCCGCCCACCAGAGATGACGAGAGAGAGGAGGAAACGAAGAGAGGAGCGAGGAGACGAGGAGATTCATTTAAAGACAAATGAGACGTTCTTTCCTTCAGGGGCGTTTTATGACGCGTATCTTTTAGTGATGACGGCGTCAGCTGATCAGGATCATTCAGCTCTAACAGCTGTTTGTGAGTTTACGCATGAGCTGTAATAACCCTAATAAAATATAAACAGCTTTATCTTTGTTTTTAATCTCTGAACAATAATCAACAACAATAATCTCTGTTTATTCAGCGTCCAGTTAAGAAGCGTAATGATCGCTTTGGGGGTAAAATGAGTCATTATTGGATTATTTATTAATTATTTATCCTTAATCCAGAGCAAATCCGATCGTGAACCCTGAAACTGATTATTTAATAATATATAATCTATGGGAAAACTAAAAGAGTCAGATGTCAGGGTAAAATAGAAATCATGTCTCTCTTTACAAACCTCCTGCTCATGAATGAAACTTCATTAACGTGTTTTTGTCCTGACAGACTCATTCTCTGACTTAAAGTGTCTTTAAGTGTCTTTTTTGCTCTATTTCATTTAACTTTATGAGTTATTGCATGATGAATATAGTTATAAAAACTCAGTATTGATGTGTTTTACTGATTTGTTTTATTGATATAATGACAGTTGTGATCAGAGTTTCGTGCTTCAAACTCACATCAAACACGTTTTTAATCCCAGCTTTCTGACCTGTTTCAGATTTATCCTCAGAGACTGTTTTCAGCTCGGTCTTTTCTCTATTATTTAACTTCGCTGATGTGAAATTTCAGAGAAAGTTTCTGAACCGGAGCACCGTCCAATCAGAGCCCGTCATCCCGTGTGGGGGCGTGTCTGTCAGTAAAAAAAACTTCCACAAAGGCAGCTCTGGTGTTTCAGTCTCCTCCTTCCTCTCTCCTCTCTCCTCTGAGCAATTTAGCGCAAACGAGACGCAGCCAGAGCCAGGTGAGGACGGGCGCGGCGAGCCGGACAGGAAGTGTGTATGAACAGGTGCTTATGTTGGTGAACTGGCCCTTTAAATACGGAGCGAGTGGGAGCAGCTCTGCTAAAGATAAACTGTACAATCTACAGTAACAGACGATAACTGACCTCTATACACATGGAAAAATACCAGAGCCAGGCCCCATATCTGTGTGTGTGTGTGTGTGTGTGTGTGTGTGTGTGTGTGTGTGTGTGTGTGTGTGTGTGTGTGCATGTGCATGAACAACACTGCTGTCCATGTTTAACAGTTCATCCTCCTCCTCCTCCTCTTCATCCTCTGAAGGACGCCGGTCTCATCTTCATCTCAGTGAAGGGGATGGAGTGCTCTTTTCCCTTCCAGCCGGTCCAGATGATCCCCTGAAACCCACAGGAAACACACCTGAGCCCACCTTTCCCCGCCAAAATAAGAGCGCTTTTATTTCAAACGTTAAAAACCTCAAACTCTCTGTTACCTGGTGTTTGACGTCGATGCCGTACAGGCCGTTCAGGTTTGCTTCGTGGCAGTTCTTGTACCACCAGCCTCCTCGGTACGACATGGCGCAGCGCGTGATGAACGGCATCGGGTCGCGGTCTTTGGTGGAGAACAGGCGGTTGTTGTGATACGTGAGGGAGTCGCCTGAACGCAGGGAGAGAAAGCAGACGGGGTTTACTGATTTAAATATTCAGATTAAAGCGTTATCCATAGATTACAAATCTGTGACATCACTCGTCTGTTGCTGAAGCTGCGTATTGAAGCAAAAGGGAAAGCTCTCGATCTTAAAGAGCATGTGGCAGGTAGGGCTGCACGATATGGCCTAAAATCAATACCTCGATATTTTTTTGCTATATCTCGATACACGATTTGCATATTTTCAATTCTAGTAAAAGGTTTCATTCAGATTTCTTTATCTGGGTGAACGTATCACATGACTGTCTCGATAAATTTAAAAAATTACAACAATGCAAATTGAAAAAATTTAAAATAACATGAACTGAAACTGGGGATGACTTAATTTAAATTAATAAATCAGCTTCTTGTTACTGTTTGTGGAGCTGAAAGGACTCTGTTAGTGACTTCTGTCTCTGAGCCTGGGCTCTCACTGAAGTTTTGTGGTGTAATGTTAGTTTTACAGTGTGCTCTTATTTTGAAGGACACGCAGGTTCATAACAGGAAGTTAGTCGGGCAATAAACCGAGACGCGTGAATGAACGCTCCGTGAAACGTCTGTGGGAATCTTTAATGTGCAACACGACAGTTTGAGGATTCTCCCCCTCCCTCTGTTTACTTTACAGCTCAGAGTTTTATTTTTAGAGCGTTATTAGACCTTTGTGTACGTTTGTGGTGACGCTGTAAAACTTTGTTTGTCTAAAAACATCTCAGCTCACATTTTTTTGGTGTTCAGCGGTAAATAACGCCAAATGAAGCTCAGACAGAATGAAACTGAACCTTATAACACGTCACATTTGTTTCTCTTCTTTGTGGTGAAGAGCTGGGAGATAATCAGGTGAGGATCACACAGGTGGAAACAGAAACAGGCATGAGGAGAGTTTTCTGGATGGGGGGGGAGTGAACTGTTTAGTGTGAGAAGCAGCAGCAGAGAGTGAAAGAAACGCAACTGAAGAAAATTACAGACTGAAGTCTCAAAACATTTACCTGGCAATTTATACTCGATGGTCACAATATCGTCATTTTATACATCCCACGAGCAACAACCTGTGATATATCCAGTATATTCCATATATCCCCCAGCCCTACTAAAACGTCTCCAGCAAACTCTGTGGTTCACTAATTTCAAAAATTCCTTCAGAACATTGTTTTGAGCATCTTTCCTATGATTTTATTCGAAGTTGTGTTTAACCTGTAATGTGCTCTTTAATATCTTCCAAACAGCCGAGTAAGAAAAAAGTTCACCACCTCTACAGTGTGTGCCTTTCGTCAAATTAGCGATCCAGATGGGAGACAGTTTATGTCCCAGGCTTTAAACATCATCATTTCAGCTCTGAAAACGTTTTTTTTATGTGGCGCGTACGTAACTTCCGGTTCTTCCGGAGTCAGACTCACAGCAGCTTTTTAACACTTGAGCATCGTCTCATTTTTTGCCGCTTGGTTTTATCACATCAAACCTCTGCTCCTCTCACCGGCAGTGCCGCTGTACCCGCCCACGGACAGTTTGTAGTTCCTCCTCGCCACTTCAAAGGTCGAGTATTTAGCAAACACGGCTTCATCTCCGTCTCGCAGGTCGACGCGCAGGATCATCTTGGTCTTGGTGGTCAGGTTATGAAGGTTATCGAGGCCTGAGAGAAAAAGAAAATCAGTTTAACTCAAACTATCTGAATGAACATGAAAAAAATGGAGAAAATTATGTGAGTTACATATTTATTACACCTTGAGGAAATATTAAAAACATATTGACAACAAGTGAAGACGCAGTAATAATAGGTAAAAAACAAATGAATACCATAAATAACGTGTTGATTACGTTTTCATAACAAGTTAATTACATGAACAAATACTGTCTTGGTAACTTGTGAGTATTGTGTTAATAGAACTTGATTAATGTGTGAATAACTCATTGAAAATGTGTTGATAATCTGTTAATATTGTGTCAAATTGAGTCAATTACTCATTATTTAAGCATCGTGTTATCAATGAGTTGTAAACAGGTCGATGACGTGTATTACGTCTCAAAAAAGTGTATGTGACATTAAGGACCTGTTCATAATGTGAAGTGTTGATAATGTGTTGAGTGCATGAATAACAAGTTAAAAAAGTGTGAATAATGTGTTGATAATGTATCACTACCATGTTTATACTGTGTAAATCTTGTGATAATTACTTGTGAATCATGTTTTATTAACATGTTGATTATGAATGAGTTATATTTTTATATCATGTCAGTAATTTGGTCATAACATGTGAAGTAGGTCTTCATAAAATGTTACTAATGTTTGGAAAATCAGACATGGGCTTTTCTGAAACTTCTGACCAACTTCGTAGTCTTGGACTAAGTGGCTCTTCTCGGGGTTTTGGACTAAAAGCAGAACTTTACGGTAACGCTGTAACTTTACATTAACGCTGTAACTTTACGGTAACGCAGTAACTCTACGTTAATGCTGTAACTTTACGTAAACGCTGTAACTTTACATTAACACTGTAACTTTACGGTAACACTGTAACTTTACATTAAGACTGTAACTTTACGTTAATGCTGTAACTTTACGGTAACACTGTAACTTTACGTTAACGCTGTAACTTTACATTAACGCTGTAACTTTACGTTAACGCTGTAACTTTACATTAACGCTGTAACTTTAGGGTAACGCTGTAACTTTACGGTAACGCTGTAACTTTACGTTAACGCTGTAACTTTACATTAACACTGTAACTACGTTAACGCTGTAACTTTACGGTAATGCTGTAACTTTACGTTAACGCTTTAAATTTACATTAACGCTGTAACTTTACGTTAACGCTGTAACTTTACGGTAACGCTGTAACTTTACGTTAACGCTGTAAATTTACATTAACGCTGTAACTACGTTAATGCTGTAACTTTACGGTAACGCTGTAACTTTACGTTAACGCTTTAAATTTACATTAACGCTGTAACTTTACGTTAACGCTGTAACTTTACGGTAACGCTGTAACTTTACGTTAACGCTGTAAATTTACTGTAACACTGTAACTTTACGGTACCTTTACTGTTATGTTACAGTTATGTTCTGGAAGCGTTTGTGTCCCTAAATGTCTCACCGAGCCAGAACTCTCCGCTCACGTCCCCGAACCCTTGGGTATAATCCTTCCAGCCCCTGAAGAAATCCACGGATCCGTCTTTCCTCCTCTGGAAAACCTGCAGACAGGAAGAGTCAGAGCTGCTTTCACTCAGGAATCAGACAAACAGCCGACAGCGTTTCCTCCTTCATCCAGTAGGGCTGAACGGTTTCAGAAAAAGATCTAATTGTGATTTTTCTGGCATATACAGCGATTTCAATTCGATTCACAATTTTCTTTAAATCAAACTTTAGTGAAGTTTTCACAATTTACAGTAACATTTACAAACTTGACAGAAAATTACATCAAACCATTGAAACATCAAAAGATTTTACTCTAATGTGAGGATGAAAATAAAAACGATGGAGATAAATGGTCAATATTTTAATATGAAAAGTGGAAATTTTGAGAGATAAAAACAAAATTCTAAGACAAATAGTCAAAAACTCCCAGAGTTTAAGAAATTAATTTAACATTATGTGGAAAAAAGTCCAAACTTTTTCATTCAAGGTCAAAATTTTAAGACGACAAAAGTCTACGTTTTGAAATAAAGGCGGTTTTTGAGATAAAAAGTTGAAATTTTGATATAAAAAGTCCAAACTCTAAGATTTAAGTCAAATTAAAAAGAAATAAATACAAAATTAAAGGATAAAAGGCAAAAATAAATGAAAAAGATTTCTAGATAAATAGTCAAAATGTGACTCTTCTATCACTGTTCTTGTTATTTCTACACTGGACTTTTAAATTGTATTTTTAGTTCTAAAAACTGAAGAACAAAAAGAACTATCTTTGACTCTTAACTTTTAAAAATAACGTAGTGAAAAATATCCTTAATTGTGTCAAGTTAAATAAAATACAAAAAACAAAATTCAACAATCAAAAGTATTTTTCCAACAGTCTCACACTCAAAGACAGGTGTGTGTGAAACAGCTGATATAACAGATCCTGGGTCAGTCAGGAGCAGGAAAAAATCACAGCTTTAATGATCACATGATCTCGATGTTTGAAATTGCGATTAAACGATAAATGGTTCAGCCCTACCATCCAGCCTCCGCCGTCCGTCTCCATGTCGCAGTAAACCATGATGGGCGTCCCCTGTTTGCCCCACGGGAAGATCTCCACCTCTCCTGACGTCCTGATGCCGTTCTGCAGCTCCTGAGTGCAGTCGGTGGGGAAGGGGAACCTCAGCGTACCTGACGGAGAGGAGGACAGGAAGTTACCCATCGCTCAGTCCTCCAACATGGCGTCTCTTTGTGAGGAGAGCGGCGGTTACCAGGGTTGCCAGATTGGGCGGTAAATGCAAAACAACAAAATAACACCCGAAAAATGGGCGAACAGGGCTGCAAATTCAGCACTAAGTTCATGTAAATCTATGGGCTTTATAGTGAATTTCACTCTTTAAGCGTAAAGCGGGAGGACAGCAGGGATTTACTTGTGTTTATTTGGGCCTGGTGCAAGGATGCCAGAAGTGCTTTTCACAATTTTCGTTTCATAGTTTGGTTGTCTAACTGCACTCTTTGTGGGATGCAAATGCGATAACCTATATATCATTCCATCTTTGGTTACTTGATGTGGATGCAAAGCTTAAGGTGAGGTTTTCTATAGCACTCATTTTTTTATGTTTTTGCACGAGTGTCTGGCAACTTTGAGAATTAGGCTGGTTTTTATTGGATTGGGCGGGTTTTATGTTGTGAGTGGGCTGGAAACTGTCAATCTGATCTGGCAACCCTGGCGGTTACCTGTAGGGTTGGGTATCGAAATTCGATTCCAAGTGGGAACCAAATCAAATAGGGCAGGTACCGAGTTCCCACAAAAAATGTTTAACTTTCGGTTCTGCCGATCGGTTCTTTTGTGCACTTGTCTAACCCCTGGTCTAACCTGCCCGGAGTCAGGACGTGTCTGTTACGTGACGCACTCCCGCTAACGTCAACACGCCGGAGGAAAAAAGCGAAACAAGAGGAGAACTGTGACTAACTGGACTAACTTTGTGTGATGGATGGACAACAGAAACGCTCTAAAGCAGACATCACCAAATGGTCCAGGCCCACAAGCCGCCCCGTACGGACCTAGAGCCAAATCAGGTCACGTTTCTCAGTCCTGGGCGCTTCTATTCTGACCGGCGCAGCTTTTGCAGTCTTTACGGTAGCGGATGAGGAAAGGCACAGACCAATTACATGCGAGTTTAGACATGTGATACTTTTCAGCCAATCATGTGTGTGCATTCAGTGCCGCGAACCAGACAGTAAAGAACATAAGTGACAGCGACAAAGAAGAGAAGAGAGACAGAGGCGACTTCGCTGGAGAAAGTTAAGAAACGGACGAGTGAGGTTGAGAAAGTGAGAGTTAGAGGTGATTACACTGGAGAGGAAAAGTCAGGACTTATTGGTGCTGTCTAAAAAGAAAAGCTAACAGCAAATATAGAGCATTTAATCCAGAATGGACGGACTCATTTCTGTTCATTCCTCCCACTGAGAGAAATAAACCTGTGTCTCATATGTTCAGAAACTGTGGCACTTAATAAAAGTTCCAACGTGAAATCCCAGGAGAAGAAACATAAACGTTCTGAACAAACAAACTCTGAAGTGAAAGAAGAGAAAATGAACAGCCTCAAAGCCCAGTACGACCACCTGCCTTTCTTAAAAGGTAAAGTAATAAAGTTACTTTTGTTAAATAAACAATTGACTTTCTGTGTATTGTATTGGAATCAAAATAAGGAATCGTTGGGAATCGGAATCGATAAGCAGAACCGAAATCGGAATCGGATTCATAAAAATCCAAACGATACCCATCCCTAGTTACCTGTGGTGAACTCTGTGGAAACAGCGTTGGAGAATCGTCCTCCTTCCTCCGCCTGCAGCTGCACGGTGTACGTGGAGCCGGGGTGAAGTCTGGTCAGGTTGAGCTGGGTGACCGAGGCGTCTACGATCACTTCCTGTTGAGGGACAAACCAGAAGTGAACCAAATGTGTGGATCCTGCATTTCAGGATCAATCAAAACTCATGGAAGAACCGTCCAAACGTCACCTTCATCTGCTGATCCTCGTTCTGATAGGTCAGTCTGTAGCTGCCCACCGGGTAAGGAGGAGCTTTCCACGATATCAAGGCGGTGCGAGGGGTCACGTTTGTGGCCTGAAGATCTCGAGGTCCTTCCCCAGATCCACCTGAACCTGCAGACGCCAAAAAAAGTTCAGATCTTCTTGTTCTCAGAGTTTGGTCACAACTTTTTCTCTCAACGCTGCAAACGATTCAACCTCAGCAACAACTTCAGCCTGAGCACAACCACAAGGAGGAGACACCGAGTGATGATAGAGAAGCCACGGGACAAACATGAGTTGGTGAAAAATATTCTAGATGGGCTGTGCCATACTCCGTCTTTACCAAGTTTTTTAAAGCATCCATCACTGTCAGCGCCATCAGACAGACTTCAGCTTCAGAGACTAAAAGAATTTACCCAAAGGGCCAGTTCAGAAGTGACGTTCCTCAGATTGTTTTCTATGATGAAGAGCCCAACACGTTTATTAATACATGTATATACAAAAAGTCAGCACCTGGATGTAGCTAAGCAAAAGAAATGTGGAAAAAACCTGAAATGATTGGTCAGATGGCCAAATCAAATGGAAAAAAAAATGACAGTAGAACTTAGGTGTATGTTTAACATGGTTGAAGTTCTCCATATGACATTTCTACCATTTTCAACCAGTAAAAGAATCAGTCCCATTAAACTGTCAAATGGTGGTAACAATTGACTGTATATAGAATAAACAGCGTGGCTCCGCCTGTCACCGTTCTACGTTTTTGAAGCCAAAAACCCCGTTTCTCTAGCCGCCATTGTGCAGCCAGAGTCTGCGCAGTAGAGAATTTCTGGTGGAGCCGAGTAAAAAAGAGAAATAAAAATATTTATTTCTTCTTCTTCAGAAGGTTTAGTCTCCTTTTGGCTCTTTCCTGAAGTTTCTTATATCCCCGATAAAAACTACTCACAAACGGCAGCTGTCAACTATCGTAAAACGAAACTTATATCACGGTTTTAACGTCCAATAACTAATGAGAAACTAACTTCTCAGAAAAAAAAACACCTGAACACCATGCAGCCAAATGACATCATCATACCACCTTAGAGTAAAGATGAGAGAAACGTTTCTACGAGGTATCGTAATTTTTTTAAGTTTTCCCGGCTCATATCTGGGATACATGGGGAGGCGGGGCTTATGACCTATACTGCAGCCAGACACCAGGGGGCGGGGCTTATGACCTATACTGCAGCCAGACACCAGGGGGCGGGGCTTATGACCTATACTGCAGCCAGACACCAGGGGGCGGGGCTTATGACCTATACAGCAGCCAGACACCAGGGGGCGGAGCATCTGCTGGAGGCTTCAGTTTGAGCCAAACGTCCTTACGTCCACTCATTATACAGTCTATGGTGGTACCACAAAAACATGAAAATTTATCCTCTTGAGGAAAGTTATCATCTCAAGGGTTGTTACAAATATCTCATTTCCAATTCATTTGGAAAACTGTCAAATCTGTTATTTTTACAAAGTAGAACACTGTCAAAATCACATTCATAGTGTTTTGTTTTTTGTGGAGTAACGAGTTTGTATAAGAAAGTTTGGTCGTGCTGATAGACATTTGTGGGTTTCACCAACTGGCTGCATTTGAGGCGTCTCCGCTCAGTTCACTCTGATATTTTCTGATCCCTGAGTGTAAACGCTGACCTCCGGTGGTGGTGAAGCTGGTTGTCTCGGCGGCGCTCTCCTGGCCGCCCAGCTGGCTGGTGATGGTGACGGTGTAGGTGGTGGATCCCTGCAGACCGCTCAGCGGATGCTCTGCTGCGTTTCCAGACACCGAGACCCTCACCTCTGAATCTGAACCAGAATAAAAAAGTTAAAGACGAGATCCTGGAGCAGCCAGAGCAGCGTAAAGTCTGTCAGCACTCACCTGTACCTGACCCGTACACGATGGCGTAGTTATCCACGGCGGCCAGAGCAGGACGCCACAACAACAAGGCCGTGGTGTCGGTGACGTTAACGGCTCTGAGGTCTGTGGGAGGATCAGGGACTGAGAGAGAAATAGAGAGAGAATGAAATCAGTGACGCAGGAATGTGTGAAAGAAAGAAAGAGATGATTTCACAGAGTGAGAGGAACTTTCTGACAAAGAAAACTGTGTTGAAATCAAACACAGAGCAGCCAAAGGATCCAGGATGAGTCTCCCCTGAATAAAAACACAGATTGTTTCCAGATCACACACCTGCTGCAGACATCATCCTCCTTTACTCAGAGAATCTGCAGATTTCAGAGCTGCAGGCGGTGAAAAATCAACTCCATATTTCCCTCAGTTTAAAAACATGAAAATGCATTTTCAAGACGCTTTGGACCTGGAGAACTTACGGGTGGTGACGAAGTCTTTCAAAGGGTCGCTCTCGTCCAATCCCAGGACGGAGATGATGCTGACCTCGTAGGTGGACCCTGGAGAAAGCTTAGACAGGCCCAGAGAGGAATCACCTGAGTCCACAGAGACCGACACCGGCTCACCTGTGGAGAGACGAGCTTTCTTATTTCGGACGTTTTAAGACCCAAAGCACGACCTTCATTGGTGGATCTCAGGTACGAAATTGACCCAATACTCAAAGCTTCTGATGTGTTTTCATGGACTGATCATTTCTTAGGTTTAAATAGATTTTTTGCCATTAGGATTATTTTGTATTAGTTTAGATTGTTTAGTATTTGGCTGAATTTGAGATGAGTGACGACTTCAAAGTCTTGAAGCACTTATCTGAGATCTGATCTGGAAAAACCAACTGTTGTGGATCAGAAATCAAGCAGATACTTGATGCCCGAGCATCACCTGATGAAACCGTGTCTCACCTTCCTCCTTGTGCGTGTAAGTGACCTTGAAGCCGCTGACTGCGCTCTTCGGTTTGGTCCAGGACACAGTCAGGGACTTATCCGTCAGTTCGCTGAAAACTATGTCTGTCGGAGGCTCCGGTCCTGAGGAAAACCACCAGAGAGAAGGTTGAAGGACGGTCAGAGGATCCGTGGAGGCGACACAAGATCATCATGAAGCAGATTTTACACAAAGTGACGTGAAAAAGAGTGAAAACTGTGTCATCCACACATTAACTATTAGTGCAGTGATGGGTTTGTGTGTATATATGTACAGAGCAAACATATATACAGTATACACGTCATATACAGACACACAGTGATCAATAACAACAGGTAAGTGCAGGTGATGGGTCCTGGGCAGCAGCAGAGGAAAGAAAGGTGAACCAACAGTAAACTGGTCCCTCAAACCTGAAATACAAAGAGTGCAAAGTCTGAAGAGCAAAAATAAGACGTGGACAGTTTACCAACAGGAATCAGGTGTTGTTAAATAAAAAGACACAAAGACGGCTGAACATCCAACAACACGTGTGAACATGCATCAGGAAATGCATGTGTCTCTACCTACAGGCTGGTTTAACTCCAACCTGACAGACTCCTCTAACATCTACTGAGTCTTTGTGACGACAGACCAACACGGAGAGCAGCCGCCGTCTTACCCTGCTCAAGGTGAGAGATGGAGGAGTGTCAGTGAAGCTGGCTGTTAGCTTACCCTGAGTGAGAGAAGACACGAGACGCAGTGAGTCAACCTGGTGTTACCACAGAGTTTCAACTCTCATTTGATGTCAGCTCAGAAAAACTCAGAGATTCACAACAGAGAGACGCCACCAGAGACACAACAGAGAGTTACAAACTTCTTTTTACTGTTTGTATTGTATTTCTACTATAATATTCTGTAATGTCGACGTCTTGATGTTTCTTCTAAAGTTTTGTAATGTCTGTTTTGTGTGAATGGTTTTAATGTTCCTGTTTTGTACATGGGTCAATGACAAAAAGAGGGTCTAAAAACGTATTTTTAAAAAGTTCTTTGAAAATGGATAAAAACATATTTCTGAGAGAAGAATTATGTTTTCTAACAAATTTCAGTAGTTGACCAACATTTCAAAGTTTTTAGGTTCATTATTTTTTAGTATTTTTAATTTGAGCACCCAAAAATGTCAGGTGGTGCAACCAAATATATGAAAATATATTTATATGTTCCTGTTATTTTTTCTGTGTGAAATTATTGGCAAGTATCTCTCAAGTGTCTGTAGTGACTCATACATTTTCATTTTGTGTGTTTCATTTCTTTTATTTGTGAATAAGAGAAATAATTTGATGTTAAAATAACATTTCACATTATTACATTGGTTGTACCACCTGACATGGAAATTGTTCCAGTCACCAATGAAGTGAAAAAACCTTTTTTATCAGTATTTCAGAGAAATCTACAAACTTTTCCACTTGGTCACAAATGTCATTTAGGCTCCTCTGGCTGATGCAGTTTCCTGTTTCCTGTTTTATTCTCTTCACTTTAAAATAAAAGTCTAATGTTACGGTTGCACCACCCTGACATTTGACAAGGTGAAAATTACGGGACAGAAGTTTTTTGCATTTCTCAACAGCTTTAAAATTCTTTTTATTTGCAAAGAATGTTTTATTTAAAAAGGTTGAAGCATAAAATAATGCCACTGTATTTTTAATTTCCATTTACAATAACTGACATTCAATTTTTAGAGTTTAATTACTGTGGATACTTGTCAGGACGGTTGCACCACCTGACATTTTGGGGGTTTGAGGAACCAAAACACAAAAAAACATGTTATATTTTAATAGTTTAAAGATGTGTTCAAATAACACAGGTTTCATAGAATAAAGAAATACATGTGATGAAATACTCAATTCATGATGGAAGGAAATATTGCACTCAGACACAAAAAAAGGGGACGTCACCTCATTGACCCATGTATTTTGTTCAGGACCCCCTCGGAAACGAGGTGATTCATCTTAAGGGACTATCCCACCAATAAATAATTTACGAATTAATTTACAGGGACGTGACAAAGACACGACAGAAAGACACAATAGAAGGACTTGACAGTGAGATGAGGCAGAGGGTTCCTTAAGGCTAACTTTTGTTGTTGTTTTATGGAAATTACAGGCTTATTTTAAAGATAGAGATCAGCAACTCGTCTTTAAAAGTTAGGAAAATATATGTAATGCTGAAAACAAACAGCCAGAGGAGCTGCATTTGGACAGGCAGTAAAACAACAAAACGCAGCTATGATTGGCGAGCCAGCCAGGAAAACGACATCAAAACCTGCTCACACCTGATTGGTCAATGCCAAAAGAAGGTCTTTTTAGAAACACATTGGTGACTGTTTTATCCATCAAAAGAGCAAAACAACTTCTTGTGTCTTCCATGAAAAGGTGGGAACTCTCTGATACATTGAGTCTGAGGTTTGACATCAAATGACAGACTTGATGATTATGGTTAAGACAATGTTTGACTGCTAGTACATGAATTTTGTGTTTCATGAATTGTTGACAGGTAGTGCACAAATACAGCATCAACACAAAAAATGAGAGCAATGGAACGATAACCATCCAAAGTCACTGAAAACAAAGACATCATGGAGTCATTAAGGGACAAAAAGATGGAGTGAAGCAGTGAATGTGAGTACGGTGGCCCTGAGGCCTTTAACAACAACATGGAGGAAGCATTTAGTTTGTGAGCCAACACTTACAGTCATTCTTCAGACAGTGACGATTAGTTCAGGACGGACTCTGTTTGATGAGGACAGACAGGATGAAGCAGGACACACCATGTGGGGCGAAGCCTCTGAGTAAAGTACAACAAGTTCTCTGGTGTCACAACATGGACAGAAATGTTGAAGCAATGTGGAGCAGGAACTCATCTGGTTCTGCTCTCACAGTTGCTGGTACCTGTACTGATGACAAGCTTGTGCATCCGCGACAGGATGCCGGGACCCTTTCCGAGCAGGGTCACGGTGTACTCGGTCTGGGGAGGCAGGTTGTCGAACTGGAAGGAGCGAGCTGAAGCAGGAAGTAGCTTTTTAAAGGTTTGGTTGCTTTCTGTGGTGCTGGATTCTGAGACCGTTTCAGGGACCCTGTTTTCATCTCCTTTGGTTGGTTGACCCGTCACGTCCTCCCTCTCAGGGTCTTCCTGGATCTTATCTTTTTCAACTTTGCTTCTTGTCACCACAAAGTTCTTGTACTTCCCCTCTGGCGAGTCCCAAACAAGTGCAAACCCTTTTGCTGTTCGGTTTGTGACTCCCACATGGTCCAGAGGTTGCCTTGTGACTCCAGTAGGGGGGACTTTGGATCCTGTAGAGGGTTTGTTCTCTGTTCTTTGACCCTCACTGAAATGGTGTCCAACCCAGCTTGGATGTTGTCGGGTTGGTCCACCTCTTGCTGGGGGTGGTCTACGTCTTGGAATTGATGGATCAGAATCTTTAGCAGTTGGTCTACCTCGACTTGTACCTCTAGGATCCTGACCTCTATTGAGATTCTCTTGGTCCTGGTCTGGGTCAGAGTCTTGGATGCTGGTTGGTCTACCTGGACTTGTACCTCTAGGATCCTGACCGTCAATGAGATTGCCTTGGTCCTGGTCTGGGTCAGAGTCTTTAATAGTGGTTTGTCTACCTGGACTTGTACCTCTAGGATCCTGACCTCTATTGAGATTGCCTTGGTCCTGGTCTGGATCAGAGTCTTGGATGCTGGTTGGTCTTCCTGGACTTGAACCTCTAGGATCCTGACCCCCATGGAGTTTCTCTTTATCCTGGTCTGGATCAGAGTATTGGATGCCGGTTGGTCTACCTGGACTTGCAGCTCTAGGATCCTGACCTCTATTGAGATTGTCTTGATCCCGGTCTGGATCAGAGTCTTGGATACTGGTTGGTCTACCTGGACTTGTAGCTCTAGGATCCTGACCTCTATTGAGATTCTCTTGATCCTGGTCTGGGTCAGGGTCTTGGATACTTGTTTCTTTTGCCCCCTGATTGGTTATCTTGATTGGAACATTGCCCCTTTCGTGTAGCACATTAGTTTCTGGTTCAAGTGAGTCGTGCCTGGCCATGGCACCTGGGACACCCTCTGCAGTGTCTTGTTCCTGGACTCCTTTGGGTGACCTGGGGGCATCCTGCCTTCCTTGAATCTCATCAGTCCCTTGGGTCTCTAACTGGTTAGTTGGACTGCCAGGTGGGATTCTGCCACCACCGTTTCTGTTTGGGAGAGGTCTACGTACGGGAACTCTGAAAACCCTCTGATTTGGATTGGTCCCATTCTGGAAACGTCCGCCAAACATGGGGCGACGGTAGGGACCAGTCTTTCCAGGTCCGACACCGCCCAACTTGTTGGTCAGCCCAGCTCTGCCTGGGGTCTCCTCTTGCTCTGGGACTGGTGCTCCAGCTGGATGGGGCTCTTTTGGGTCAGGGGGAGACGAAGGGGCTGGAGGGTCCTCACTTGATTCTGAAACTGGACTGACAGGTCTTGAGGGGGCAGGCAAAGGTCTCCGATTTGGACGAGTTTGGTTCTGAAGGGACCCAAAGTTTGCAAATCTCTGACGTGGATGTCCTGGCTTTGGTGGATTGCGGTGGAAGGGGAAATAGGGTCCTGTTCCTCTTCCTGTTGGCATCTTTTTGTCTTCGCCTTCAGAAGACGCAGGTGCGACGTCTTTATCTCCACCTGAAGGTCCCACAGGTGGGTTTACGTCACCTGCTGATGGGAATACTGTAGGTTGGATCTCCCCTGTGGATGTTTGTGTGATTAATGTCTCTCTTCTTGTGTCAGGGTGCAAACGGGCAGGGGGGCGCTGTGGAAATCTAAGGTTGGGATTGGTTCTGTTCTGAAAGGGTCCGGTGTTTGGGCGACGGCCATATCCCGGTTTTGTCGAGGTGCGGCGGAAAAAAGGAGACGTTCTTTTTCCTGAGGTCGGTGGACTCTGATGGTCTGGTGATGTTGGGCTCACGGTTTTTCTGCTGTTTTCACTTCCTGCTTCATCACTTTCACTTGAATCTGAGCTGGGAGGTGATGAAGATGATGGAGAAGATGAAGGTGACGGCGCTGGCAATGATGAGGGTGATGATGACGCCTCAGATATCGATAAAGATGAAGCTTCTGAAGGGGATGAATGTGATGAAGATGATGGTGGTAATGACTGTGATGGTTGTTGTGGGGTTTCCTCAGGGGATGAAGAGGACCTGAATGAAGACAGTGGCTGCAGTCCATCTAAGATCTGCTCTCTGACGGATTCGGGGTCGTAGACGAGGTCTGATGCTTTGGACAGGTGGACAGAAAAGTTGGTGTTGTTCAGATTCTGATAGGTCTCTGTGAGGAGCTTATATAAAGGATCTGATGAATAATCCACGTCAGGAGCATCGTCTGGCGTCTTCCCTGCCAACCCTTCCCCTCCTGCTCTGCACCCGCTGCCCCGGTCTCTAATGGGTAATCTGAGGTGCGTCACTTTGACTTTGTTGAAACATTTCTTTTCTTGGCTCTGAATCGTTCCTCTTGGCTCTGAGGACACTGGGGTAGTGTCGTTACCCCGGCTCTCTCTGCCAACATCTGTTTGCTCTTTGGAGCCGACAGTAAGAGCTGGTCCCTCTGAGCTGCTTTCTTTCCTCGTTTCTGGATCTGCCCCAGATATCATCGCCGGCTCTTTGGCCTCTGTCCCGTCTGTGCTCGGTGCTCTGTCACTAGTGGTCGCGACACCTGGTTGGCGTTTTGGGGCGAACACAGGTACCTTCCTTTTCTCTCCCACTGGGATCTTTCTCGGAGGACCTTGTCCGACTTTTTTACCTCCGGGCACGGCTCTGGTAGTGTTTGAACGATTCGGCCCGGGGACATTAGGCTTCTTGGGCAATGTGGGCCTGGCACCACCTGTTACCAACTTTTTTTTGAGGGGAAGTTTTGTTTTTGCAATCCCAGACGCTTTGGGGTCTTTGTCTGGTCTCTCTGCAGACGGCTGGATCCGTGGATCTTCAGAGTCCTGTCTGGTTCCTGTTGGGACCTGCAGGGTCAGAGCTGCTGTTGATCCTCTTGGTGAAGTTTGCCCTAAAGATATGAAGGAAGTGAGCGTTTGTATTTAGAGTTAGAGACATGATAAACTGCTGTTAATTCACCGGAGGACGCCGACACTAGAGGAGAGAGAAAAATCAGTGTTTATTTTAGTTTTCGGCGCAACAGAAGAACCCAGAGCCGTGGTCTCCAGGAAGAACCTGTTAAGAAAAATTAAAGGAGAGTTAATCATCGTGTCTGGCTCACTGCAGGAAAAGAAACACAGCAGTTAGACAATCATTTTCTCCTCCATTGGCACTGTACCTCGAGACACTTTAAGTATATAAAGATGACATTATAACAACTTAACAACTTAACACTGTGACACTGGAGCAGTTTAACATAATAACAACATGACACTGTAACATCTTAACATTGGGACACTGTAACACTTTGACACCTCAACACTTAAACACCAGAACAACATGACACATCTTGTTACAGAGTGAAATCAGTAAATCTTACACCTCTGATAGATTTTGGGGCACTAGATGATGATTTAACCTTTGGTACTTAATACTCTGCAGCATTATGGTGTAAGTCATTGACCTCTCAGGACTAAAGTTATCATCAGCTGTTCCGTTCAGGGTGTGGTTTGTCGATCTCTTGGTGTTTGCCTCCCACAGTTTGGGAATCGCTGTAGTAAAGGTCAAAGAGAAGGAAAAGGTGTTTCCTAACTAACTTATCACAAATTTCAGATCACTTCAGGGAGCCTGATGGAAACTCTGAGTTTCTGACAGGAGAGAAACTTCCAGCTCCTGAAATCAGACAGAAACACAACAACTACTCAACAACTTTAGTGATTATATCCTGGATGCTGTTTCATTTTTAATCCTGTGTGATATCCAGAGGCTCTATAATCACTGGGATATAAGGTAATCAGAGGAACTACAGGAATTTAGGAGTGAGTCAGTCTGGGAAAGGTTCATGTGGTGAAGCAGAGCAGTATTTAGTCTGTAATTCTCTCAGTATTTTATAATAATTTCTCTAATATGAGGCAGATTGGATTTACTGCTTAAAGACAGAGCCAGATCCAGAATCAGAGAGAATTTAAATTCTTCTGTTTGGACGCTGGAGCAGAAACAGGTGAGACGGCAGAGATGGGCCTTATTTAAACTCTGAGTCATCGCCCTCAGGTCGTCCAAATCCTCGTCCGTTTGTTGTTTATTTGTTTGTAATTTTCCAGGACATCTGACCGCTTCATGGTTAACTGTTCTTTAACGGCTGCATCTGTTCTTAAAGTCGTCTGAGAGCTTTAATAGAAGGTTTCCAGATTTACCCGAGCGGAGGCGTCGACAGGACTTCCTGCTCCTTTAACAGAAACTTTCCCATGAGTCTTCTCTCCAAAGCAGCTGTGTGCGTGACTCTACTCACCTGGAGTGACCTGTGTGGTCGCCGGTCCGCTCTGAGTCCTTCCCTTCTCCGCCATAAGTATGATGTCATACAAACGCCCCGCCTCCAGCTCCGTGATGTGGGCGGAGTCTTGGCCCGCTGGGATGGTCATGTCTTTACCCGTCCCTGAACCGCCGCTGGGGGTGACGATCAGACGGTACCTGTCAATCTCACCCTGAGACTCCTCCCATTGGACCACGGCTGACGTCGTGGTCGTTTTGACGACTTTGAGGTTTGACGGGCCGGAGATAACTGATGCAGAGGAAGAATTATGATACAGGATTAGAGCTGAATGGTTTTAGATAAAGATCTAATTGCGTTTTTTCTGGCAGATACAGCGATTTCAATTCGATTCACGATTTTCTTTAAATCGAACTTTAGTGAAATTTTCACAATTTAAAGTAACATTTACAAACTTGACAGAAAATTGCATCAAACCATTGAAACATCAAAAGCTTTTACTACTGATGGTAAGATAAAAGGTCCATGTTTTAATATGAAAAGTGAAAATTTTGAGAAATAAAGACAAAAAGTCAATAATTTCCAGAGTTTAAGAAATCAGTTTAACATTCTGTGAAAAAAGTCCAAACTTTCTCATTTAAGGTCAAAATTTTAAGATGATAAAAATCTAAGATAAAATGTCTACATTTTGAAATAAAGGCAATGTTTGAGATAAAAAGTCAAAACTCTAACATTTAAGTCAAAATTATACAAAATTATACAAAATTGTAGGATTTAAGGCAAAAAAAATTAAAAAGAAGATTTTTAGACAAATTGATAACCCAGAGTATAAAACCTTTTCCTATTTCTAAACCAGACTTTTAAATTGTTTTTTTAAGTTATAAAAACTGAAGAACAAAAAGTGCTATCTTTGACTCTAAACTTTAAAAATTAAGTAGTGCGAAATATTCTTAATTGTGTCAAGTTAAATAGAATAAAATGAAAAAAATGAAAAACAAAATTCAGCAATCCCAAAGAAGTTGGAAGAAGTTTCATCTCAACACGTTTCCTCATGTCACATTTCATCAGGTTTCGTCACGTCGCATTTTGTTGAATAACTTTTTGTCACGTCATGTTTCGTCACATATTTCCATGTTTTGTGACGTCATAATTCTGCCAAGTTTTGTCACATGACTTTTCATCATATCACATTTTGTTACATCTTGCCATGTTTTTCATGTTTTGTGTGGTTGGTCGAATGTTTTGTCACATAACACATTACATCAAGTTTCGTCTAGTCATGATTTGTCAAGATTTTGTCTTGATATGTTTTGTCGCGTTACATTACATTTTGTCACATGACATTTCATCGTGTCACGTTTTATTGGGTTTGCCTTCATCATGTTTTGTGACGTCACATTTTGTCTCATCACGCTTCGTCACGTTTCGTACGTCAGGTTGGCAGATAAAAGCTGATGTTATTAATCTTAGATTTTTATATCTTTGATATTACCCCACTGATGAGGATATTATCTGGAGTTAACACTGAGCAGATTCAGGAGGATCTTTAGATGGAAGTTTTAGAGACTGAAAGCTTCCTGTCAGCCTCTTTCAGAAACTGGGATTTATTCCACTCAGGGAAGTGGATTCACAAACATCCAGTCATCCATGAATTTACTTTGGCTCTTCTCATTTCCTCTTCTTCCCTTTGCTCTCACTCCTCAAGCTGCTACAGTCGACAGCTTTCACAGGACGGGAAACGTGTTAAACGTTTCTGCCAGTTTGGGCAAAAACCTGAACCTGAACTTTATGGGTCGAGTCCAAATCACCTGAGACGTCAATAACCGCGAGTGTTTGTGCTGATGAGTGAAAGAGAGAAATATCTCACGGGTCTTGAACTCGGCCGTGCTTTCCGCTCCTTTCCTGCCGTCCGTCTCGCCGATGACGCTGACCGTGTACTCCTGACCCGCCGCCAGCCCCGTCTGCGTGAAGGTGGTCAGGGCGCCGTCCACCTGCTCGCTGATCTTCTGGTCAATCTCTTTCTGCAGGAGAGAAAAAGGATGAATCAGAGTTACAATCTGAAAGAGTCGCATCTACATTTATGACTGCAGCAGTTAAAAGGAACCCTGAAGAAAGACTCAAAGACAAACTCTGTGTTCAATGAGAAGAAAAATAAAAATGAACTGGACAAGATCTCCACAAGAAATGACAAGATTTCTCCAAGAGATGCACCGGATTTTTGCCAGATCGACATCAGATTCTAGTTAGATCTTCATCAAATCTTTTCAAGAGATCTGATGGAAATCTGGCAAAGTCTTCAAGATTTCCAACAGATCTAATCAGAAAATCTTCAAGATCTCTATCAATTCTCATGGAAAACTCTTCAAGATTTCTACCAAATCTCCACCAATTCTCATCAGAAACTCTACAAGATCTTGGGAAAAACTCTTCAAGATCTACATCATTTCTCATGGAAAACATAACAAGATCTCCACCGAATCTTATGGAAATACTCCACAAGGTCTTTACCGAATCTTGTGAAATACTCTATAAGATTTCCTCCGGATCTTGTCCAAAACGCTAACAGATTTGCACCAAATCTCATTGAAATTCTCTTTAAGATTTCCACCAGATCCAATCAGAATCTCCACAAAATCTTGTTGAAAAGTCTACAAGATCTCCACCAGATCTCTTCAAGATTTCTACCAAAATTCACTGAAAACTCTTAAAGATTTCACCAGATCCAATCAGAAAACTTACAAGATTTACACCAGACCTTTTCAAAATCTTTACTGCATTGGCTGAAATGATGATTTCAGCTAAAAATGATCTTTTTACTGGTTCCTGACACAGTAGGTGAAGGGGCGGGGCAACAAGCATCAAAATTTACCTTAGCCCCACCTCCAACAGATGGCTGCCCAATCAGAGTGACAGGTGTTCTCTTAAAGTGAACCGGACTGTCAGGACTAACAGGCATGAATCTGCTTAAATCTGTGTCTCAAACTAGAATTTGTTGTTAAAGACATAACAAATTGGTTTTTCTTTAAAAAAAATACAGTTTAAAACACAGTTTCTATCCTTCGGGTGCAGCCATTGTTTTACTGCAGCAATGCATTCTGGGTTGATGATGTAGATTGGTTGCTTGGTGCATCTGGATTTGGCCGTTTCCTCACTACTAGTCGCCGTAAGTCACGAGGTTTGAGGAGGGAAAAAAACATAATAATGCCACATGTGGCTGCTTTTGGGTGAACTTTTCAGTCCAAAGGAAACAAGGAGACTGATGTTAGTCTGCACAGCTTCCCAAAAGACAAGAAAAGAAGGAAGTTGTGGGAAATGGCTTGTGGGCGTAAACAACTTCCCATGGAGCCGCGGCTATGTTCTGGCCACTTCTCCCCAGAAGCATTTGCTGCATTTAGCCGGCCCATGCTGATGAAAGAGCTGACAGGTGTGGGTCATTATAAACGGAGACTAAAGCCAAATGCTGTGCCGACTATTTTCCAACACAAACCCACAAAACTTCCTCAATATTTACCATTTTTCACTGTTTGTGTTCCTTTTGCTAATTTCTAAAACTTGTTAACGCTTCTTCCAAATTTTTCTTGTTGATTTTTGTTGCTTTTTGGCCATTTTAGTCACTTTTCACTCTTTTTACCACTTTGGAACATTTTTTGCAACAACCTGACAATTTTCCAAGTATAATCCAAACTTTCTTTCCATTTTTGTTGACTTTGGCCATTTTCACCACTTTTTTTTCTACCATAATTGCTTCTTTCTGAATTTTTTTAAGTTTCCATCAAAATTCTCTTGCTAATTTTTGTCATTTTTTTGGCCATTTTAGTCACGTTTTACTCTTTTTCGCCACTCTTTGGCCATTTTTTGCTCTTTTTTTAAGTATTTCCAGGCATCCCAATATAAATGCCAATTTTTGTTGCTTTTCTGGACATTTTCACCTCCTCAAACTAAGTTTTATTTCTCCTCTTTGCTGTTTTTTCCTCTTTTCTCCACTTGTATAGTTTCTTTTGTAAAGGTAGTTTCTAACAGTTTGTCTCTTTGGTTGAGTAACTCTGGTGTAGAACAGAAAACATCTGCTGTAAAAACTGTAGCTGATATTTTCACACATTTCAGGTTAAAGAAATATTTCACTGTGATTTGTGAGCTCAGCCCTAGTTAGTGGTTTGGTTTAACATTTAATTTTGCTGTAAAAACACTTCAGTGCTGAGCTGTATTGGTTGTTTCTGCCTCTTTAATTCAATTATGATGACTCATTCCTCTGGAAACCACTGAAGTCCGCTCCAGGACTTATATGATCCTGTATGAGATCCAGCCCGGTGCAACCATATGACATCACTACCCAGATGTTATTGTAAACAACAATGGCGGCCTACAGGTGAAAATATTTGTTCAAATTTTATACAAACTAAGATATTTAGAGAGATTTTATTATGGTTCTTATGTAGCTGGTAAAAACACTGATCATTTAGGAGAATGACGTTCTGGTAGCCAGGGGAACTTTTAAAACTACACGTCTCTGATTCGTAGTTCATCGTTGAGTTCGTCTACTGGACCCAAACTCACTGACTCATCTGATCAGCTCCTGAAAAAGATCCAGATCTAATCCTGAAGCCGAGCGATTACCCTCCATTAACTTTCCTCCAAACTGTTGAGCGAACGCTGCCGAACAAAGACGCTCTCAGAAATAACAACAATAATAATGAAACGGAGTCATTGAGAAGAGTGGAAACACTGAGCTCCCTGCAGGGCATCAACGTCTGTGTGTGTGTGTGTGTGTGTGTGTGTGTGTGTGTGTGTGTGTGTGGGCAGAAACAGATGCTCCGTGTTATTTCATGTTTCTAAAGAAGTCAGGACGAATATGTTTTCAATCAAAAAAACGAACATTTATTAAGAATGATTCATGGATCACTGCAGGGTTTGTGCAACATTAAAGGAGAATTACACTGTTTTTAGACACGTGTTTGATAATAAACAATTATTCATGTGATTTATTTGCGTTAACAGCCTTTATAGTCTCAATCAATTGGTTTCTGATGGGTTTCAGTTTCACAGTAGATTGTAACTTGATCATAAGTTTCACTGTAACTTAATTCAGCAGCAGAATCCCCTAAAGAATAAGTTTAATTATGATTTACCTGCATCTCACAGACCACGTATATTCCATCATCAACTCTTTTGTTTTGGAGTCTGTCTTAGTTTCACTGTAAATTGTTAGAAACAAAAAGTGTCCTATCAGGTTACTTTGGAAAGAAATACAGTTTTCCAATGATTTACCTGAGTTTTATAGGCCTTTTATATCTTTGAAGAAGCCCCCACTCACTTTGATTTGATGAGTCTTAGTTTCGCAGTAAACGCCAACTCATAGGTTTCACTCCGACGTAGGAAAGTTAAGTATTATCCCCAAAATTCAAACATTTCTCCCCATAATTACCTTCCATTAAACAGACCTATTAGTGCTCATAGATGACCACATCTATTTGTTTCAGGTGGGTCTCAGTTTCATTGTAAATTGATAGAAACTGAAGTTCAACTACAGTTAATGTCAATCCTGAAACCCCTAAATTTTTTCCCCCAATAATCTTATGGTTTACTCCCATTGGACAGAGCTTATAGATCCCTCGAGGAGCACACAATCATTATGATTTTGTTGAGTCTCAGTTTCACAGTAAATGGGAAGTTACTCTAAGGATTCACTCTGGCTTAGTTTTAGTTATTTGACTCTCCAAAATATGCCAACATTCATTTGATTTACTTCCATTTCACAGACCTTTACAGTCTGTCAAACACATATCAATTTGTTTCTGGTTGGTCTCAGTTTCACTGTAAATTGTTGAAAACAAAAAGTTTCACTTTGTGTTACTTCACTCGTTTGACGCCCAGTCATTCACCAGTTTATTTACTTTGTAAAGTGCTTAAATGTTCAACAAAGGACAACCAAGTCATTTTGATTCAGAGGGTCTCAGTTTCATTGTTAATATATGGTTACTCAGGCTTGACACTGGCATAGTTTCAGACAAACGAAGTTGAAAAATACGCCAACTTTCTTGTCATTTACTGAGCCTCATATAGCTGCTGAAGAGCGCAGTTGTGTTTTGAGCGCAGTGGGTCCTAGTTTCACTGTTAATTGTTGACAACAGAAGCTTTAGAACAAGTAACTTTAGCTGCATGATTCCAGAAATAAAGTTATCGTGTGATTTACCAGGATTATAACCTTCTTCTTGAAAGGACCCGAGTTATTTTAATTTAGTGAGTCTCAGTTTCATTGTAAATTAACTCAAAGGCTTCACTCTTATTAACTTCAGCAGAATGAACACCAAAGATATCAAACATCTTGTGCTTTGCTAAGTTAAAAGCTGAGCTTTTTCAGGTTCGTTCTAGAAGAAAAAACTGTTTGTTGAGGTTTGACTGACGATATCTGATGCATTCCAGGAAATCAGAAATCTCAACATCGATAGATTTTCATCCAGCAGGTTTGGTGTGGGTGTAAATGTTTGACGTAGAGCTGCAGATCTATGTTTATAGAGAGAAGTAAATTGTCATCAGGTTCCCTCCTTTGGGAGCTGGACTGTCGTGAGAAGAACTGCTTTGGTCTCCAAACGGTTTGTGTTTCTGCTCGGACTACAGAAACCAGAAGGCTTCCCACGCAGAGCAGAGTCTCTGAGTGACAACAAAGTCTGTTTTTAAAGCTTTGCTGATCTTTATCAGAGCTCAGATCTGCTGTAAACCAACTCTGCTGTGTTCCTGCTTTCTTCGCTCAAATGAAGCACAGAGTTCTTCTTCTGCAGAGATCTGCTGGAAAAGCTCCGGCACCAGGATCTGAGGATTACTCAGCTGGGAGGGACTTTGTTTGGGGCTGCATGAATGGGTACCGTGTTGTTAAGTAAATGCACCACAGCTGGGTACGGCGCTGGCTGCCATGTTGGCGGTTCCACGGGTCGTCCTGGATTAGCGTCCGTGTGTCATCCAGCTTTGATCCGTCCACATATGAACGAGGGTGACATCATCAAAACTGAGGTTCTTATAAATTCATGATACGCTTCGAGACGAGTGGAGGAGGGGTAGCACGCCCGTGAGGCGTTCAGGGACCGTGGGGTCTTTCAGCACAGCAGGAGGTCTGAGCGAGTGTTTGTGACGGAAAATAAACGAGGAGGGTTTCTATCTGCGTCATCTTTTCTGTCACGTGTGGGAAACTGATCACAACAAACAAACCATCACTGCGTGGACTGAAAGTATTCAGATTTATGGAGAAAGAACTTTACAATTTAAATCCAACAAAAAGAAACATGATTCAAAGTTGAGGCTGCAGATTTGAGTTTGAGATCATCGTCACTCTCATCATCGTCACTGTCATGATAGTAAATCTCAGTGTTTTGGTCTTGTTTATGTATCTAGAGCAGTGGTTCCCAACCTTTTCCAACTCAGGGCCCACTTTTTAATCTCAAAAATGTTTCAGGCCCACCTCCAACCCAATAACTGGTGGCTGTATAACACCTTTTTGGAACTCCATCTGTAACAATGACCCAAAATGTAAAAACGGCCATAATATAATAATATTTTTTTGAAAAAGTAATAAAACTCAAGTCTGATAATTGGTCAATAATGTAACTGATGCTAAGCCATAAGTGTAATTATTTCATTTTGGGTCTGTTATTACATCTTACATTATTTTTGTTACCTATGGGGCACAGCACTAGTGTCACATTTTCAACAAGTTATTTTAGATCTGGGGTTTCACAATATTTCATTTTATTACATTTCAGGTTGTCATTATGTTACAGGTCATGTTACCCATTGAGCCGTAACATTTCTTCTTCGAGGACTTTTTTTCCCCCATATATGAATCTCTGAAGTGTTTTAATTGCCTTTAAAACTGGCCTGAGTTTGACATTTTAAACGTTACTATATTTGTCTAATATATTTATTTGTACCATGTATGTTTATGTAATCACACTCCAATAAAATCATACTTTTTTGGAAATTATTTGGCGGCCCACTTGCAATACCTTCACGGCCCACCAGGGGGCCACGGCCCACAGGTTGGGAATCGCTGATCTAGAGTTTCTTTGTATTTATTTTGTGTGATTCTTGTCTCGTGTCGTCCTTGTGTTTCCTGTTTTACTTTGCAAATTTTGATTCTTGTGGTTCTGTTGGTTTTCTGGATTGTTCCCGTGTCTTTAGTTTAGCCAGTCTCAACCTTTTTGAGTCACGACCCCAAATTTATCACACACTGGTATCTCGGACCCCCAGAAACAAAAATCAACACAAACCAATTAAAATCTAAACAAAAAAACTTTCTGATCGTGGAAAAGAACAAGTCAACATTTTTGTCTTCCTATTTTTGTGTAAGGAGTTTTTTGGAGTTTTTATAAATCTTAAGACAGTTTGTCCATGTCAGAGGTAAAAAAAAATCTGCCAGTGGAGTCAGAAAAATTTACTCATCAAGTTCCTTGACATGCAAATGTCTCAATACAAGACGCTTTTTTTCTTATTCCATTTTTTAAAATTGTAACAAGCAACTCAGACCTACTTTTGTCTCTTAAGAACTGGAAATAAGACATTTTTCTGGACTGGTCAGTTGAATGAGGCTCATGTTAAAAATAAAAAGGCAATTTTTACAAAAAAATAAGACAAACACTTGCTCAGATTTCCGTTTTCCCTGTGTAAAATCTGAACGAGTTCATGAACAATCGCTTATTTAACTCCAAAAACACGACAGTTCAGATTAAGGAAACCTAGCTGGTACGACAAATTTTGGAAAAATAATGTAGCAGAAAACAAGTTAAACAACCCTGCCTGAAATTTTTTAGTTTTATTTAAGTCAGAATTTTCCCAAAATGACTTGGAGACCGAGCAGAAATCATCTCGTGACCCCACATGGGTCCCAACCCCAAGGTTGAGAAACACTGCTTTAGTATTCCTGTGTTTCCTTGTGTTTGAGTTTTCTCTTTGTTCTTGGCTGTTTTTGAATTCTCATACTACACCACCAGTACGTACTGATTTACCCATAATGCAGCAGCAGTATGCGAACAAATGTGAAAGTTGCAGTTTGCTAAAATTACCCGGATGTTTCTACTGATCCAGGAAAATTTCCCAGCATGCATCTGACCGGTCTACCTGGCGTACTGTTTCCCACAATGCCAACGCCTGGCCACAGGTCTGAATTGAAAATGACGGAAACCGTAGCACACTTAGACGAAGCAGCAGAACAATTTTAGTGTAAAACCCTGAAACATCTTTTACGTGGGAACTTACATTGTTTACATTTTCCTGTTATTTGAAATCATACGTTCATTATCAGAAACAGCTTTTCCATCATCTCTAAAACTAAAAAAATCAATCCACTCCTGAGTTTTCACAATGAATAACATATGATATAATATTAAAAATCAAATATGATGAATTTTGCTGCAAGATCAGAGGTCTCCTGGTAAAACTAATGCAGTTTACAGCACTGGGACCTATAATAATTTATAATAACTGCAGAGGACGTCTGTGTTTTAATCCTGTTCTGTGTGTTAAATTTGCAACTTTTCAAACCCGAAAGTTCCAACTTTTTCCTCCAAAATGTCTTTCTGGAGAATTAACTGATTCAGTATCAGATCCCGGACGAGCCCCCATTTGTTAGGTCCCAACTAAAAGTGGCCCTATGGGGCTAACAACAATCCACAAAAGATTCACATAAAAATACTTAAACACACCTCAACAATACAAAAAAGGGATTTATTAAGAAAACACCAGGAACATAGTGCAACAACTAAAAGACAAAGCAAAGTCCCAAATTGAGAGGCAGCAGTCCTCAACTCAAAAAGCCTCTCTCAACTGCAGGCTGCTCTCAGCTTTTAAAGGCAGGTGAGACTCATCAACAATTAGCAGCCTCACCTGGAAAGAGCAGAGAGGAGGAGGGAACAAAAAACATGGAGTCGTAACAATTAAGTTGCCCTAATATAACTTTATTAGAAATCAGCTTTGATCTCACATTCCTCAAACTGGAAACCAGAGTAACAAACTGTAAAACAGACCAAACAGATCTGTCAAACTACAAACTTCAGTCAAAGAAGAATTCAAAAACAGCCGTAGACTTTTCATCAGCTTCATGGGAGAAAAAGAGTTGAAGACACTTTCCTCAGTCTTTAAACCACAAACAGGTGTTAAACCAGAGTCTGATCACACAGTTAAAGAGATAACAGAGATGACCATGGAGGAGCAAAGCCTCATGGGAACTCTCAGTCTCTGTTGTTTCAGTGTTGAAGTGGGAACACACTGACTCTGCTCCCTCCTTCTTTATTTGATTATAAACTGAATATTTCTGTGTTTTTAGGAGCTTTAATAAAACAAACAGGAGGGAAAGTTTTGAACATTTAGAGGAGAAGTTTATTGATTCCTGAAACAAAAAGCGCTGAAACAATAACGAGAGGCTCCGACCTGATGTTGGTGCAGCAGAAGGGAAATGTCAAATCTATTCTTGGAGGGCGAATCGATGACGTCAGCTGGAAATTATAAATCTCAGGCTGATTATTAGAGCTTGTTTCTTGGAGCCAGATGTTTTCTCAGACTTTCTTTGGTGCCTGTTTTCGCTGCGTCCCTCGTGACGATCTGTTCTCGCTCTGCTGGTTGTTGTGACACGGTCGTGTTGTTTGTCTGTCTACAAACATCTCTCTATCCCTCTCTCTCTGTTTTTCTCTCTCTCTTTCTGTGTCACAGCTGTGCAACCGCTGCTGATGTCATCCATCTGGCAGCGGCCATGTTTTTGACGGTGTTTACGCGTTTCCGCGGCAACAAGCATCCCACATCTGCATCTTTTCCTCTCTGCAGCTCTGAGCGCGCTCTGTTCGCTCGCTCGCTGCTCCTCTGGTTTCATCCTCAGCTCTCTGAATGTTTTAACTTCCACACTGAACCCGTGTCTCTCTGCTCACAGGAATCTTTGTCGTCCTTTTTGCTTCCTCTGACCCTCAGATCATGTTCCATCTCTAAAAGAATGAGGGATAATGTGAACATGGAGGAGCGGTCAGCGGAGAGAAAACTGTGAGACACGTCCACCTGTGACTGTTTGAGTCTCTGGAGACGACACAAAGTTTGATATTTGAAGTTTCACAATCCTCCTGCAGCAGCTAGTTAGACAAACTAAACAGGAACAAAGGTAGGCGTTGGTTTCTAACGTGTTTACTAAACCGTAGGAGCTCTCTTTGTGCAGGACCAGTTGGTTTAATCCAAAGTTTAAGAAGAGAATGAAGAAGAAATAAACACAGTAACACATGAAGACGACTGTTCGGACGCTTTAAAGAGAAGAAACCAACTGGTTCAGTGTTTGTGAACTGAGGACACTAATTGTTGAAGCTTTGGAGCTGGAATTCTTTCACATTCTTGTTGATGAACAACATTCAGCTGCACTCTTCTACTACAGAGCCACGCTGTTGTAGCAGGAGCAGAATGTGTCTTGGTTTCATTGTCTTGCTGAAATAATCAGGGACGTCCCTGAAAAAGACAAATGGCGCTTTTCCACTCTACAGTTCCAGCTCTACTCTACTCGTCTCTACTGGGTTTGGTTCTTTTCCTCTAGCGCGACTACAGACTCACGGTGGGCGTGGATCTTATAACACAGCTGCGCTAAAGTGCTGCGCAGAAGTGCGTGCATGTTCATCTATAACGCCACACAAACATCATTTTGTACTAACATATGTGCCACCGTGGTCTTTAAAGGAAAAAAAAAAGCTTTAAAAAGATTTCATTAAAGTAATACAGCGGCTCAATGTGGGTCGTCATGACAACGGAGGTAAACAACAGCCTGGTGCTGCTGCACGCGGAGGAAANGGAAAACGAAGGAGCTGCTTCCTGACATCAACTCTTCCCTGGATCCAGTGAGATCACTTTAATTTTTGATTTTTGGGCCTGGTATAGCAGAGATTTGTTGTTGATCAATCATTCTTCTTTGAACTGGTTTTCCTTTTTGGTTCCCTGTGGATTAATGGACTGATTGGTGCTTAAAGACTCTCGTGGCAGACAGATCGCTCCTGCACCGACCAACTTTGATTTCATTTAAAAGACTCTTTAAAGCCAACTATCTTTGCTGTTAACTTCTTTTTGCTTTAAAAAGGACTTTTAACTTCTTTAGGAATCATGAAGGAGCATTTTAGAGCTGTATTTTGTCTTCATTCAGTCTGGTTCTGCTTTTGAACTTTGCTCTGAGAACAATCCTGATTGTCCTTTTCCTCTTTCCTCCACCACGTCCATGATTTCCAAAAAGAGTTCTTTGGCGTTTGTGTGTGTTGTTGATGTCTGACTTTGTCTTTGCATGGTAGAGTTTGAACTGTCACTTGTAGATGTAGTGATGAACTGTGTTAACTGACAATGGTTTTCTGAAGTGTTCCTGAGCCCACGTGCTAATATCCTTTACACAATGATGTGGGTTTTTAATGCAGCGCCGCCTGAGGGGTCAAAGGTCACGGCCATTCAATGTTGGTTTTGGGCCTTGCTGCTTACGTGCAGAGATTTCTCCAGATTCTCTGAATCTTTTGATGATATTATGGTCTGTAGATGATGAAATCCATCAATTCCTGCAGTTGGACAAAGTTGAGAAACATTGTTCTTGAACTGTTGGACTGTTTGCTCACGCAGTTGTTGACAAAGTGGTGAAGGACTGAGCCTTTTGGGGATGATGCTCCTTTTAGAAAAACAATGTGTTTGTGGAGAATCCAGTTGAATTGAGGTTAAACAGGATTTTCAAACCATTGTTTTCTGTTTTTGTTTATGTTGTAAACAACATGAAAACTTTGTTGGAGTTTCAGAAATGAAATTGTGGGTCTGATGTTCATCCCTTGACGATCTGGTTGATGTTGAAGATGATGGATGAAAAAGTCCCTTTTTTGACCAAAATGATGTTTTTTTAATCAGAAGAACTAACTTACTGTCATTTCTGGGAATGTCATCTCCTTTTTTACCTCCTCCCTTCGTTTTTTTTCTCTTCTCTTCTCCCTCAGGATGTTTCCTCCTCTCTTTGGCTTCATAAAGTGAAATCATAAGTCTTGTTTTTGTTGTTGTTTTTATGACATCCTCCCATCGTTTCCAGCCTTTTTCCCTCTGCAGCACATTTTAAGGTTTTATCTCCTCCTCTCTCTCTCTCTCTCTCTCTTCAGTTTCTGGTGGATCTTTCTTCTGTTTGGGTCCAAATCTCTCAGCGTCGTTACATGAAGTCACTGTGGGAAGATCTTCAGTTTTTGTTTCACTCAGAGAAGTTAACGGTGCTGTAAGTGAGTGTTTCTGTGGGAAAACAGACCTGAGGAAACACCAGGACGAGTGTGTGTGTGTGTGTGTGTGTGTGTGTGTGTTTCTTTTCATCCTGGTGACGCTTCAGAGTCGACTGTATCTGATTCAGAAAGTGTTTCCTTTGTTCCGTTTCCCACTCTCTCTTTCTTTAAATCGCTCTCATAAAAACCGACGCCGTCAGTCAGGTCCAGATTAATCACACGTGTTTGAAAACAGACGTTCAGGATGAAAGTGAAGCAGAGGTCAGCGATGAACGAAGACAGAACACGAAGAAACGTCTTTACGATCAGTAAATGAAACGTTACGACCTCTACTTCAAAGGTTTCTCTTCATTTTCTGATTTGAGTCAAACTCACGATAAACGGGGAGAAAAGCTCTGAAAGATTCAAAGACAAACTCTGTGTTCAATGAGAAAAAAATCAAAAACTGACCTGGACAAGATTTCTACAAGAAATGCACCGGATTTTTGCCAGATCAACATCAGATTCTAGTTAGATCATCAAATCTTTTTCATGAGATCTGATGGAAATCTGGCAAAGTCTTCAAGATTTCCATCAGATCTAATCAGAAACTCTTCAAGATCTCTACCAATGCTCATGGAAACACTCCACAAGGTCTTTACCAAATCTTGTGAAATACTCTACAAGATTTCCGCTGGATCTTGTCCAAAACGCTACCAGATCTCCACCAAATCTCATTGAAAAACTCTTTAAGATTTCCACCAGATCCAATCAGAAAATTTACAAAACCTCCACCAGGTCTTGCCCAACACTCAACATGATCTCCATCAGATTTTCATGGAAAACTCTACAAGATTTCCACCAAATCTCATTAAAAAAATCTACAAGATCTCATTAAAATCTTGAGGAAACTCTACAAATTTTCTGCTAAATCTTGTTGAAAACTCTACAAAGATCTCCACCAAATCTCATTGAAAACCTTCTAAGATTTCCATCAGATCCAATCAGAAAATTGACAAGATTCTCCACAAAATGTCATGGAAAAACTCAACAAGATTTCACCAATCAAAGACTTTACAAGATCTCCACCGAATCTTGTCCAAAACTCAACAAGATCTCCACCAGTTCTCATGGAAACACTCCACAAGGTCTTTACCAAATCTTGTGAAATACTCTATAAGATTTCCGCTGGATCTTGTCCAAAACGCTACCAGATTTGCACCAAATCTCATTGAAAAACTCTTTAAGATTTCCATCAGATCCAATCAGAAACTCTACAAAATCTCCACAAAATCTTATTGTGAACTCTTAAAGATCTCCACCAGACCTTTTCAAAATCTTTACTGCATTGGCTGAAATGATGATATCAGGTTATAATGATCTTCTTACTGGTTCATGACATGGTAGGTGGAGGGGCGGAGCATCAAGCATCAAATGCTACCCTTAGTCCCGCCCCCAACAGATGGCTGCCCAATCAGAGTGACAGGTGTTCTCTTAAAGTGAACCCGACTGTAAGGACTAACAGGCATGAATCTGCTTAAATGTTTGTCTCAAACTAGAATTTGTTGTTAAAGACATAACAAATTGGTTTTTCTTTAAAAAAAATACAGTTTAAAACACAGTTTCTATCCTTCAGTCTAAACCCCACAGCAGCTCAAACAATGGGGTTTAGACTGAAGCTGAAGTTATTTTTTTTAAACATGAGAGAGAAAAACAGAGGGATGAACACAAACCTGAAAAAGCACATTTCTTCTTCTTTAAAGGAAATCTCTCTAAGATGGTGTTGTGTTTGTGTTATTGGTGAACAGAGTGATTCGTGTCTCATCGTCTCGTTCTGTTGCTTCATGTTTCTGACTCGCTCCATCGTTTCTCAGTGGGATTAAAACAAGTTTGAGCCCGGAAATGCAACACGTCATCACAGAGAGAGGATGAAGTGTTACTGTCCTCCACGGGGGGGTCACCAGCATCAGGGGGAAACACCAGGAAACATTGAAGCCCCGCCAGAATAAAAGCATCTGTCATTTCCACACTGACGGACGTTAAACTGGCTCAGATTAAAGAACGAGATGATGACATCGTCTCTAACAAACTCCAAACTTCCTCTGCAGCTTCAGTTCATTACACAACCTTCAGTAATGACTGTTTGTCTTTATCATTTAAAGTTTTATGAGCCGTCGAACTTAAAGGTTACTCACATTAAAATCTTTATCTAAAGCTCGTTAACAGCAGCTGATTTCACATAAACACCAGGTGCTGCTGCTCTAATGAAGAAACCATCTTTAACCCAAACAATCCAACATTTCTGCAGCGTGGACGTGTTGGAAAACTGACCATATGGACCTGATGTCCGTCCACACGCAAACACGCAGAAAAAACAGAAATATTGAAGACAGCTCGAGTGGATCTGGTTTCCTGAAATTATCCACATTCATCCTGGATCCAACTTCCAACCAAACCAGGAAACCAAACAGAGCAGAGCTGCATGAAGTTAGGAAAATGATATCGTGATAATTTTAAAGTTTCCTGCTTCTCTTTGTTGAGCTGAATTCTCCCTGAAATGATGAAAACAGACTTTCTCTTAATCTCCTCTGTCTGTCTCTGCTTCTGTGTCTTAATCAGATTGATATCTGTTAATTATTGATACGTTTTGACAGTTTGTCTTCTCACATCAGGTCAGACTTTTTAATAATTTTCATCATTGAAGTTTCCCTCCACAGCTAAATAATATTAAAGGATATTTATTGAATGTGTGACCATGCTGCGCCTGCTGCTCCTGCACCTGCGCACCTGAGACAGAGGTTCACAGTTTGTCCACTTCTTGCATTTTGCTTTTTTTGTTTTTCCAGAGACGTGAATCATTGAAAAGTAAAGTTCAGAGACATTTCTAGAATAAGAACGAAGAATTCTGTGAAGATGGTTTTGCTTTGGAAAGAGAAAGCGAGCGATTTCTGCAGGAAGCAAACAAACGAAGTTTTAACGCTTTACTGTGACGTTAAACTACGACTGGTTCAAGTTTTACAGCAGTGATGGTTTGTTCCTGAAGCTCATAAACAAAAAGACGAACTCCTCTCCTCTTACCTGGCTGGTGAAGGTGATGGTGTAGGTCTCGTAACGAACTGGAGGAGGATCCCAAACCAGAACCACCGACGTCTCTGTGACGTCACGAGTCCTGAGCTGAGAAACTCCCGACATGACTGAGGGAGAAAGAGACAGAAAGATTTAATTTACCTTCATTAAATCGTCCAGTTGTCTTCAGATTTACTCTGCACTCTCTGTTCTGATGTTTACAACGTACAAGGTGGAAAATTTCCTCAATTTTTTTCTCCATTTTTGTGAAGATGTTTCCAACATATTGACTAATATTTATCTAAACTGAGATATATGGAATAAAAGACCTTATTGATGTCAAAGTTTACCTCTTCTTTGAGTAGAAAAAGCAAAAACTTTTTTGCACCAAGGTTTTTATCAGAGGCATAAATTGGTGTAATATCAGAGACAGGTGTTTGTCAGAATATTGATTTAAAATCATTCAAATTTCTTTAACAGCAGGAAGATGCCATACATTTGTATAAAACACACACAACTAATAGCAAAGCATGGAACCATCCATGTAATTTTCAATTAATTCCATGACAGAAAACCAAATTTACGACAAAATAACTTTTGAAATTGGGTCAAATTGATAAAGAAAACAGGAGGGTTATGTGTCTCTGTCTTTTTGATGTTTCTTAGATGAAACTGAAATGAAATTTTGTTGCTCTGAAACAAATGGGATGACAAATAATACATTCTCGTATCTTGTATCTTTGTTTTGACCATTTATCAGGTGCATATTAGAGCGAACGAGTTCCACAGTTTTTACACCTTCAAATAAAGTGTTACGGTGAAACTTGGGCACATGAGTACGGAGCCCCTAAAGGGACAAGAAAAAGTAAAAAAAAATAATAATAATTTCACGTGCGCACTGAAAACTTTTAGGTGCTCACCTGAAACTTTTACGTGCTCACTAGAAACTTTTAGGTGCTCACTAGAAACTTTTAGGTGAGCACCAGAAAAGGTTTCAGGTGAGCACCTAAAAGTTTCAAGTGCGCACATAGAATATATTTATATATATATATATATAAGTCTGTAACTTTATGAACAAAATAAAATACTTGAGATAAATACTGAAAACATTTTTATTCTTGCACAAAGAAGAATAAAAACTCTATGAACCTCAAAATCAAGCACAGATTTTAAACTCAGTGATGAAGACGTGATCTGAAAACAGGATTGGTCTCTTAAAAGGATTTTCTTTAAAGTCACAGAGCGTGGTCTCTCTCTCTCTTTTACTGAAACTCTTTGACTGAAGGTGACGTTGTTTCATTCTTTGACTAAATGATGATAATTATGGATGACAGGGGAACAGCTGTAACTCTCAGGCCTCATTTTCTCGTTTATATCAAATTAAACAAACGAATGAAACTTCTTCCTCTCAGTTTCCTGCGTCTAAAGCCCAGAAACTCCAGGGACCAGAACAACGACGATCTGTTTTCATTTAGCTTCAGTTTTATTCTCACTTCAGCTTCATGAGAATCTTTCTATAAAAGACGCCGTTTATCTTCCTCTTTGAATATTTTTATCTGATGTTTCTGTGTGAGCAGCTCAGAGTCTTTGCTCACATCCAGCGAGTGTGAAACTTACGGAAAACCTGACGTCAGATTCTCAGTGACCCACTGAGTTTCTGATCCTTCGGCTCAAACTTTACGAGGAACTCGTTCACTAAAAACCAAACCGAGAGTCGTTAAGAGCTGCTGGGTGTGTGACGCTGCACATCAGCTGAGTGTGTGTGCCAGGCCGAGTGTGTGTGTGTGTGTGTGTGAGGGTAAGTGTGTGTGCCAGGCTTGAGCGCAGCGTTGGCAGCTTCAGCAGTGACACATGTTTCAGTTTGTGGTTTGTTAGCAGCAGTTTGTGCAGAGGAGTGAATTATGTGGAACAAAGATGGAACAAGACGGAAAATCTGAAGTGAAATTATACTTTTCTCATCAGTTTGACAACTTCACGTTTCACACTCAGACACTTCTGGGAGGAAAATCTTGTTTTATGCACATTTGAATTCAACAAAAACAACCAAAACCTCTAAGGGCCTGATCCACTAAAGGTTTGCGAGTATTAAAACACAAACTCATTAGTGCATGAAAAGCTGATTCACCAACTGAGTGCACTGAGGATTGTGTCTGTCATATCAGCAAAATAGCAAACGCAATCTTTTTAGTGTGTCTGCCTTCATGAATAAGCAAAGTATGCACAGAACATGCAAAATACTGGGAGGTAAATATCATTTAACATCTGCAAAGTGATTTATCAAACCTGTAACTGATTGCATTTGGTGTTTTTGCAACTATATTTAGCACATTTGAATCTTACGTGTATGTGTCAACATGTTTGGGCTTTTCAGAAATAAAAACAGTAGAGATGTATCATCTATCCAAAAATGCTGTTTTTGAGCTTTTGGATGAGCTAAGAGCTGATTTGGAGTCAGTTACAAAGAAAAACTCCTTGAAAAACCTCATTTTCTTTCATCTGGATCACTCCAGCACACCAGCACAGTTAGTGCCAGCGTCTCCCAGAGTGCTTTTTCTGGTGTTGAATGCTGGGATGGAAAAGTACATCCAGTTAAATGACTCAAAACACCTTTTTACTTTTGGTGCAATTATTCCAAAATGAAAAAAACACCATGAACGAACTTAAATATTTTGGCGTTTTAAACAAACAGAATTAAACCATTTAGTTTGCACACACAATTTAGCACGTTATTTGGGATTTAATTAGACCAGGTCCTTAGTTTTTCAATAATTTCATAAACCTGGTGCTGATGTCTAAAACATTTGTGCAGAGTTGTGGATCTGCCAATCCAAAAATTAGACTTTGTTAGATTAAAAACACCACGTTTCATCTGTTTAATTGTTTTTTTTTACACTAACAAATCAAACACTCTATAGTTTTACAGATTGGAGCCACGTTGACATCCTCATTTTCTGGAGGAATCAAATCCTCAAAGCTGGAATGAAATCTTGAATCTTGTGCATCTGCATATTTCTACCAAACTCCCCTCGTTTCGCTCCAGTTTTCTCGTCTTCAATCACTGACTGGACTTGTCCCTTAATGACAGAAACAGCTCGGATCAGTTTCAGCTGCAGATCAGGAAAAAACAGAGTGTGACCAACAACCGAGCGTTTGATTGAGAGAGATGTCAAACACCGACACATCCTTCACCGAGTCCTGGTCAGAGAAACGTCTCTGTGCTGAAAACGTACCAGGAGGAAAAAAAGCGTTTGGGGTCAGCTGAGGAAGAGTTAGAGAGTTTAAGCAGTGACTGAGTTTAGGTTTGTTATTTCGCTGAACTGAAACTGTTAGTTCACATTAAAGGCAGGTGAAGGGGAAAAGTTGGTCGCAAGGACTCAAAGTCTCTAAATCTGTTTCATGATAATGAAGCAGAAAAAAAACAGAAAACTTTTTTTCGGGGCACAGATGGCCTCGTGGATGTGGTCGCGCACCATGAGGTTCGCCCTCGAGCAGGTGACCCGGGTTCAAGTCCAACCTGTGGCCTGTTTCCCGCACGTCACTCCCCACTCTGCCCCCTTTCCAACTCAATCCACTGTCTACTCTCCTCTATCCATTAAAGTCATAAAGGCCAAAAAAATGATTAAAAAAAAACAACAAAAAACAGAAAAAGTTGTTGAAGCCTCCTTCAGATTTCTCTCTACAATAAATACATGACAACTTCAGTCCAAGTCTGAACTCAACTTTAGTCTGGGTCTAGTTTCAGGCTTTAGACCAAGTCTGGTTAAAGCTTTGATCTGGATCTAGACTCAAATATTAGTCTAGGTCTGGACTCAAGCTTTAGTCTGGGTCTGGATGGAAAGTTTAGACCGGGTCTGGACTCAAACATAAGTCTGGGTCTTGATCCAATCTTGTTTTTCTTTTGGACTCAAGCTTGAGTTTGGGTCTAGACTCAGACTTTAGTTTCAATCTGGACTCAAGTTTAAGTCTGATTCTAGACTCAAGAGTTTGTCTTGATCTGGACTGAAGCTTAAGTCTTAGTCTGGACTCAAGTATCATTCTGAGTCTTGACTAAAGCTGAGGTCTGAGTCAGGATCCTAGCTTTGGATCTGGATCGAGCTCTGTTTGAACCTTGACCCATGGTTTGGTCTGAGTCTTGAGTCAAGCCAAGGTCTGAGTTTCAATCCAAGCCCAAGTCTTGGTCTTGACTCAAGCCTCAGTTTGGGTCTGAATGAACGTTTGGACTGGGTCAGGACTCAAACTTGAGTCTAGGTCTTGAGACAAGTTTTTTCTTCTTTTGGACTCGAGCCTTGAGGTTGGATCTGGACTTCAGCTTAGGTCCGATTCTGGACTAAAGCTTTGGTTGAGGTCTTGACTCATACTTGAGTCTTGGTTTGGAATCAAGCGTCATTCTGAGTCTTCCCTGAGCTGAGGTCTGAGTCAGGATCCTAGCTCTGGATCTGGATCGAGCTCTGTTTGAGCCTAGACTCATGGTTTGGACAGTCTTTAATCGAGCCAAGGTCTGAGTTCGGTCCAAACCTAAGTCTGAGTCTCTACTCAAACATAAGTCTTGGTCTGAACCCAAGCTTGAGTTTTGTTTCTGGACCTAAGCTTGAGTCTAAGTCTGGACTCCAGCTTCAGTTTTGGTCTCCATCAAGCTTTAGTTTTTGTCTAGACTCAAGCCTTAGTCCAAGTCTGGACTCATACTTGACTCTGGGTTTTGAATCAAGCAAAATTGGGAGTCTGGACTAAAACTTTAGTCTTAGTCTGGAGTCAAATTAAGGTCTGAGTCTGGATCTAAGCTTTGTATCTGGATCTGGATCAAGCTCTGTTTGAGCTTAGACTCATGGATTGGTCTGAGTCTTGACTCAACTTTAGTCTTGGTCTGAACCCAAGCTTTATTTTTATTCCTGGATCTGAGCTTGAGTCTAGGTCTGGGCTCCAGCTTCAGTCCTGGTCTGGGTCAAGCTTTAGTTTTAGTCTAGACCCAAGTTTTAGTCTGACTCTTGACTCAAGCTTTGTGTCTGGATTTGGACTCAAGCTTAGTTTAAGCCCAGACTCATGGTGTGGTCTGAGTCTGGACTCAACAAATTGTGTCATTTACAAACAGATTGAAAAAGCAAAGGTCTGAGGATTGACCCTTGGGGGACACCATAAACAACAAAGCTTTAGTTCTGGGTTTAAGATTTTAAGTGTGGTCTAAGCTCAATGGTCCAAATCTTTTCTCATCTTTCCAAAAGTAAACTATAAACCTTTAGAGAATCTTGCTGTCAGAAACAGATTTGTTGTCACGGACCTTTAGTGAAGAAACAGGTCAAAGGTCAAACTGAGATAAACAGAGTTTTCTGCGGCGCCGTTATCTCGCCGTTCCTCCCTCTGACATGGAGCCTGAGACGGCGAGTTCTTCCTCTGACTCTGAACAGATGTCAGGCTCAGAAAACTCCTCACACTCCCACATGTGTCTGAGCTGCTTCACCCGCCGGCCTCACGCCGCCGCCGCCGCCGGCGTTTAACGGGCGGCAGATCTGACTCCTGCTGCGTCTTTAATAAAACGATTCCTTCACTACGATCACAGCTCAAAACACACGAGCTCACACGCTAACGTCGCCTGGCAACCACACAAACATCTGCGAGGGTGAGGACGCACGCAGAGCGACTCGGCGTGGAAGCAATGATGCGTTAAATCATGGCAGCCAATAAAAACGTCCGTCAGGAGGGAGATGATGAAGATGGAAACGCTCGCCGTGTGACTCAAACATCAGCTTCTCTGAGTCTGCAAACATTTAACAGCTGCTTCCTCCCAGAAATGACAAAGTGTCTGTTCCAGAGAATCGTCCTGTGAAATATATTAAAGTCAAACATCTGGGACGAGATTTTTCCTCCGAGAAACTTCTTCATAAACGAGCGACAGAAAAACTGGAGTTACAGACAGAGACAGGCTCATGGGACGAGGATGGAAACATGTTTGGAGCTTTGTCCCAGAGGATGATNGAGCTCACACGCTAACGTCGCCTGGCAACCACACAAACATCTGCGAGGGTGAGGACGCACGCAGAGCGACTCGGCGTGGAAGCAATGATGCGTTAAATCATGGCAGCCAATAAAAACGTCCGTCAGGAGGGAGATGATGAAGATGGAAACGCTCGCCGTGTGACTCAAACATCAGCTTCTCTGAGTCTGCAAACATTTAACAGCTGCTTCCTCCCAGAAATGACAAAGTGTCTGTTCCAGAGAATCGTCCTGTGAAATATATTAAAGTCAAACATCTGGGACGAGATTTTCCTCCGAGAAACTTCTTCATAAACGAGCGACAGAGAAACTGAAGTGACAGACAGAGACGGGCTCATGGGACGAGGATGGAAACGTGTTTGGAGCTTTGTCCCAGAGGATGATCCACAACAGACTCTGATTAAGAGGCTGAGCTTAGTGAAGGGAAACACTTTTTAATATTTCATAAGTTTTACATTCTTTACCTCAAATCAAAGCACAACAGCTCCATCAAACATGAACCAAGAACAGACTCAAAAAAGACTCAAGCTTTTCTCCAGGTTTATAAAGTTTAACTTCAACATTTGCACTTTTTCTCCATGCTGCTCACTTTTCACCTATTTTTATCCTGACAGCATCATTTTCTGTCACATATTAAATCCACTTAAATTATTATTTCATGAGCCTCATAACTGATTGATAGAGTCAAAACCATTGAAATCAAATCAAAGTAAACAGTGATAATAAAGATAACATGAACATTACGTATGTAAAACAGTAAGAAAAAGTAATGAATATGAACTAAAATATTTTTTCTTCTTCTTTTCTGAAGCTCTGAAATATAACTTGGGCAAAAATTCTGTTAGGCTAACGATATGTGTCCAGCAGGTTTTCATGCTTTTGTTTGACTCATTTCTTTATGAAAAATGGATGCTATTATTCTGTAAACTACTGGACCATCATGTTTTAACACTTCTTTTAATAAACCTTGAACTTTAAACCTTTAACCTAGAACAAACATTTAACATTGAACTAAAACCATGGACAATAAACCCTAAATACTGGATATTGAACCTCCAACTTTTCATCTTGAACTCTGAACCTTAAAATTTTGACATCAAACCTTAAACCTTGATTTCTAAGCTTTAAACCTAAAACCAAAAACTTTTAACCATAAACCTTAAACCTCAAGTCTTGAATCTAAAACCTTGAACCTGAAACCACAAGTCTTGAATCTTAATCCTTAATATACGCAGGATCTAAACCATAAAACTCACATTTTAAACTTTGAATTATAACAGAATTGTATGTGATTATGTACAAAACATTTCAATCTCTAACAGTAACTTTAGTGCATTTCACTTTGACCACAACACTGTGCAACCTTTTTATGAGTTAGCTGCTTTAAGTTTTGGGACTGAAATTAAAGTAGAAGGGGGCCCACATGCATTTCCTTTCAGCAAATGCTGGATGTTGAAATGCTGAGCATCGCATTTCAACATGATTAGATTTTATTGTGTTTATATTATCTGCACAGGTACATGATGTAATAAAAATTCTGTTCACCACTGTTGATGCATATTTTGAGAGTAAAGTAAGGAGACCTAGATCGCTGCCTTGGGTTCACCGTAATAAATCATCACGCTGCCAACACTTCAGGAACCATTTAGAGCAGCGGCTCACAACCTTTTCCAACTCAGGCCCACTTTTGAGTCTCAAAAATGTTTGCGGCCCACCTCAAACCCATTAAGTTCGAAGTCTGTAGAGCTTTGTTCGACCCCATTTGTAACAATGAGCTGAAACATAACCACGACCCAAAGTGTAATAAAAAGAAATTTACAACTACTCAATAATGTGATTGAAGTACTGGGCTTGAAATGTCATAGAAAATGTAAATAAAACTCAAAATGTAACAACTGGTCAAAAATGTAATAGATGCTGAGCCCAAAACAAAACAACTTTTGCCCAAATTGTAACAACTTGGTACAATTTAAGTAACTTATTACCTCTTTGGGTTTTACTACATTCTTTTTGTTACATTTCAACAAGTTTTTCATTTATGGTCGGTGACATGTTTCAGGTCATGTTATCTGTTGGGCTCTAACAAGTTTTTTATTCATGAACATCTGAACATTTTTAATTTCCTTTAAAATGTAACTGAGTTTCCACATTTTAAACATTATTCTATGTTTGCTTTCTTATTAATTTATTTGTATCTTGTAAATTTATACAAATACACTCAACTAAGAATTTCTGAAATGATTTGGAGGCCCACTTGCAATACCTTCACGGCCCACCAGGGGGGGGGGGGGTTGCTGATTCTGATGAAAAACCTTTGAATCACTGTGTTTATGGTGAAAAATTGACTTCATTCCTGCAGTTTCATTGGTCAAGGGAACTGAGTTCTGAGGTCAATTTGGTAAATTTGGTATTGCATCAAAGTTTCCTGAAACCGATAATAGTCCCAACTGTTGTTGCTGTGGTGCGTTCGTTGTTGCTGTGGGGAGTTAGTTGTTGCTGTGGTGCATTTGTTGTTGCAGTGGTGCGTTTGTTGTTGCTGTGGTGTGTTCATTGTTGCCGTGGTGCGTTTGTTGCTGGGTTGACTCACCTGTGTCACAGTTGGCTCCGGTCATTCCCTCCTCACACTGGCTGCAGTCGGGTCCGGTGAACCCTCGCCGGCAGACGCAGCGCCCTTTGACGCACCGACCTTTGTTGCTGCAGTTGTTCGGGCAACTTTTGGCGGCGCAGTCCGGCCCAGCGAAGCCCACTTCACAGACGCATTTCCCGTTCACACAGCGCCCCCTGTTGCTGCAGTTATTGGGACAAGCTTTCTCAGAGCAATCTTCACCGGTGGATCCACTGTCACAGACACAGCGTCCGTTCACACAGCGCCCCCTGTTGTTGCAGTTCCCAGGACAGGCTTTCTCAGAGCAATCCTCGCCGGCAAATCCTTCATCGCAGACGCATTGTCCGTTGACACAGCGCCCCCTGTTGTTGCAGTTTCCAGGACAAGCATCTTCAGAGCAATCGTCTCCAGTGGAGCCACTGTCACAGATGCACCGTCCGTTCACACAGCGCCCCCTGTTGTTGCAGTTCCCGGGGCAGCCTCTGTCTGAGCAATCGTCCCCTGTGAACCCATCGTCACAGACGCAGCGTCCGTTCACACAGCGCCCCCTGTTGTTGCAGTTGCCGGGACAGGCAGACTCAGAGCAATCCTCACCCGTGAATCCAACGTCGCACTGACACACTCCGTTCACACAGCGCCCCCTATCGTAGCAGTCGTTGGGGCAGACTATTTCCGAACAGTCAGGTCCACCAAATCCCTCGTTGCAGACGCACTCCCCGTCCACACAGCGCCCCCTGTTGTTGCAGTTCCCGGGGCAACCGTTCTCAGAGCAATCTGTACCAGAGAAGCCGCTGTCACACACACATCTGCCGTTCACACAGCGCCCGTTGTTGTTGCAGTTGCCCGGACACCCCCTCTTAGAGCAATCGGGTCCGGTGAATCCAGGATTGCACACGCATTTCCCGTTCACACAGCGCCCCCTTCTGTTGCAGTTCCCGGGACACGTGGCCTCAGCAGAGCAGTCCTCGCCACTAAATCCTGCATCGCACACGCACTTCCCGTTGACGCAGCGCCCCCTGTTGTTGCAGTTGCCCGGGCAGCCTGTGCCTGAGCAGTCCGGTCCGGTGAAACCAGGGTCGCACACACACTGTCCGTTCACACAGCGCCCCCTGCTGTTGCAGTTTCCAGGACAGTCGGACTCGCTGCAGTCCGGTCCGCTGAACCCGGAGAAGCAGACGCACTTTCCGTCCACGCAGCGACCCTGATCGCTGCACTCGTTCGGACACTCGCCGGCGCCGGGTTTGATGGAGCAACCTGGACCTGGAGGAGACGACACGGAGAGATTAAAGAGAAGAAACAGAAACTAAAGCAACAACCAGGACAAAATATACCCACAACACATTTATATAAAGGTATAAAGTGTCCTGCTCAGGAGTTTGGTGTTTACAAAGTGTTTGATTTAAGGAAGAACAATCAAAACAAACAGTAATAACAAAAGTTTCATTTCACTGTTCCCTGTAATTCTGAAAATTAAAAGTTGCATAATCTGTCGACAATCTGACTGATATTATTTCTGTCAACTTGTTGGACAAAATCTACAAAGACAGAATACTTCTTTACAGCAATATATTATTATTATTTTTTACATTCACATTTCCCTATGGTAGCAAATCAAAGGTTTATTTATTTATTTATTTTTAATCTTGGCTTTAACCCTGTGGTGCACAGTGGTCACTACAGTTACACCAATTTAAAAGTTATTTACTCCTAAATTCAATGGGAATTCATATTAGTCTGTGTCAGGATATTTTTATTCTACTTAGGGCCTGAAAAAATGTTTTCAATTCTTTTTCCAAACATATATATTTAAAAAAAAAAAATTACAGACAAACATTTGAGGGTAAAACAGCGTAACAACTATAAATTATTCAGTGTTAAAATGGATGAAAGAGAGTCAAAATGTTTCGCAAAGCATTAAAAAAAGATTATTCATGAAATTACCAAAAAATAAGAAAAGAAGTCAAACAAAAAAAAGTTATATTTACATTAATTTCTCACTTTTTTATGTTGAATGTTCTGTTACAACTGTTTGAAGAAAAAAAATGGAAAAGTTTTTTTTATGCCTTAAGACAAATAAAAACACTCAAAGGAAAAATCCAGACACTAGAAATATCAGTAATTCCTTGATTTCCGAAATATTTTTATGCCTCTGTGAAAGTTTATCTACCAGTATGTGCAAGCTTTTTGTTTAAAATTATACATGAAGTGAATTTACAGTTTTACAACAAAGCAGAAAAAATTAAAGCACATGATTATTTTCTGATTGGAAGAAATAGTTTTTTTACTTTCATTTATGGAAATAACTTTTAGTGGTTGTGTGCATTTCGATCAATTTTGACACTTCTTTTCTATATAAAAAGTATCGCTATTGGTTTCGATATTGGCGAAATTACTTGGTATCAAATTGATCGCAAATTTCGCAGAATCCCACTCCACTACTGTACCCAAACAAAGAACAAAAACATCTTTAAATTTAACTTCATGATTATACGAAGCACAGAATGATTTTTAACCAGTAACTGTTTCAGCCTTATGTCTTTTCAGTGTGTGCATCGGGGCGGGACTCTGCCGTTCACTATGCAGAGCTAAGAGTTGTAAACGTGCGACCATGTAGAGACAAAAACGTCATGTAGATAAGAAATATTATGGCCTGGGGGAGGGGCTAAAATGATCAATAAATAGCGCAGTGAAATGCAATGAAATAAAGTGGTGTAGGTCAAAGTAAACTCAGGTGTAATCTAATCATAGGTCGTTTTTACTCAGCGTAAATTATGGATATTTAGGGACCAGGATCTTTGTCATCAAACTGATCTGTGTTCATGCATCTTTGTTTTTCCTTAAACATCTGTTTGGTACCAGATGAACCAAACGGACAAAGTTTGACTCAGTGGAATAAAAGCGATCGTGTTTGTGATCAAAGGTAATTTTCTGCAGATTTTTCTGCTGCATGTGGCCTCAGCCCTTTAGGTTAGAAACAAACAGACAGAGAGAGAGTGAACACATGGGTATAAATGCACCAGTGCACCATCTAAGAGCTGCTGTTCCACCCTCCACCAGCAGGGGGGGCAGCTCCAGTTTCCTGGTGTCAGTCCAGAGTTCTGTCTCTGTGTTTGGGTGGTTGTGATGTCGGGGGGGCGGAGGTCTGAGCCTCTTTAATGAGTCCACTAATTATCCTGAGGGTGGAGGAGGGGGGGGGAGTCTGAGATCACACTGGGCAGAGAGCATGGACACACACACACACACACACACACACACACACACACACACACACACTCTCGCAGCAGCGTTAGCTCACACGTTGAGCTCTGCCAGGGGAAAACGTGACCTGTTGGGCTTGAATCAGAGATTAGTCTGAGTTTGTGACGGAGGGTGAACTCCAGCGCGATAAATCTTAAAGTGTTTACAAAGATCTGGATCCGCTCAGAGAAACTGCCTCAGACCTGAGGTAGAGAAAAAAGCTGGAGCAGAATTATCTGTGAATGATGATGTCCTCACATGTTTTTATTCTAACAGTAACTTCACAGCGAGGATCCAAACACAGACGTTTGTGACCAGTTCAGACTCAGAATCAGTCGATTTGTTCAACTTTAGGGTCTTTTTCAGATTAATAAACTGTACTTTTAGATTCTCTTCTCTTTTTGTAACTGATGCTCGATGGTTGAGCTTTTCTGTTTCCAGAGTTACTGAGTGTGTTTTCAGTGTGTTGATGTTTTTTGGGGCCTTTATTAAGAGTGAGCGACTTCACCAGGAGCCTGTAAAACAAATTAACAGATTAACACATCCAGGATCTTTATCCAACCACTGGATTAACTTATCAAAACTTTCACAGTTTCTATGAGCCACAGGTTTAACATTTATTCTTCTTTGAACAAAAGAAAACAAAAATCAAAGTGTTCTAGTTAAAGAACGAGTCAACTTTTCTGTCTTTCCATTTTTGTGTAATAATTTTTCAGGTCTTTATGAATCTGACATTGTCAATCAGACAGAAACACAGAACGTTCAGTTCACACTGAAAAACTGAAATCTTTAAGTGTTTGTCTCGGTTTAATCAAAAAATGGTCTTTTTAGTCTTAATATGAGCCAAATTCAACTGACCAGTCCAGAAAAATGTTCTGTCAAGTTCTTTAGAGACAGTTACGTCTGATTAGCATTTAAAAAAAATTGACCTGTTTTTTTTTTTTTTTTTTAAATCAGATCAACTTCAAATTGAACATATGTATATTAGACACACTGAAGATGAAAAGTTATTAAAGGGAGTTTTGTAACTCAATGGGAGCGGCCAGAGTAGGCGACTAAAGTTGACGATTATTTGCGAACCTGAGAGCATGTAAATGTCTTTTTTCTCCATCAGAATAAGGCGCCCCCTGCTGGCAACAAGAGTCATGGCTTTATACTGAGGCAGATCTTGCTCATAAAATTGCTCTTAACTTAGTAGGAGCTTGTGCACATGTAGCAGGTGTGACACGCCCCGACAGGTGCACAAAGGTACAAATATAACGTCTCAACGACCTTAACATCGCCACCTGCTGGTTAGAGGCGGAACTTTCATTTTGGCAGAAACTTATCTTAAAGATTTTTTGTGTTTCATCTCCTTTTTTAAGAGTCAACATGAACATGACGGGTAAATAAAGGTGTTTTAACTCTTCAGACGGTTTAATTTTGGTTTTTATCTCAGTGTGATGAAACTTTTGAGATGTAAAGTTAATAACAACAGATCAGTGTTTTCTCAGTTTTCTGTTCGTTGTTCATGGTGTTTGTCAGATGTTGTTGTTGTTTGTGTTTGTGCTCTGGTTTGTGTTTGTCCATGGAGGAAGATAAATAATGACAGGAGAGAGAGAGAGAGAGAGAGAGAGAGAGAGAGAGAGAGAGAGAGAGAGAGAGAGAGAGAGAGAGAGAGAGAGAGTGAGAGAGAGAGGTGGAGCTGGCAGCAAAGTCAAACTCTGCTCTTCATAAAAACATAATTATATAAAAATCCACATATTTGACGACTTTGTCATTGGTGAGCTTAGAGCGAGTGTTTGTGTGAAGGATGAGTCAGTCACACACACACACACACACACACACACACACACACACACACACACACACACACACACGTGATCAGACAGGTCATTGATACATGAGTTTGGATGAAGAGACGGAGTCACCAAAGACTGATTCACTGTTTTCACTGTGATTATTAATATGAAGGAAGTTTTCTGAGTCACCTCCTTATTCATCGTGTGACTGGGGGGTCATAGTGAGGTCATAGTGGGGTCATAGTGGGGTCATAGTGAGGTCATAGTGGGGGGAAACAGGTCTTCACTGCAAAAACTGAAATCTAAGCAAGTCATTCTGTCTTATTTGTAGTAAAAATTGTCTTATTGTTCTTAATTTGAGCCACATTCACCAGACCAGGTCATAAAAATGTCTTATTTCAAGTTTCTTAAAGACAAAAATGAGGTGTAAATTGCTTGTAACAAGCCAAAAAATCAGCCAATGGGATAAGACGAATTCACCCGGGAGGTTTCTTGAAATTAGAAAGATGTCTTAAAACAAGAATTTTTTATCTTATTCCATGTAAAGATGATGGAGGATCTTGGGATGTTCTTTGTGATGGCGTGCTCGCCGCAGCTCAGAGTGTTTACACGCCACATGTTAGGACAAACACGCCCTCTGAGTGTGTGTGTGTGTGTGTGTGTGTGTGTGTGTGTGTGTGTCATCCTGACTGTAAATAGAGAAAAATCTTTCTGAACAGAACAAGGTAGAGCGTGTTCCTCTGGTTTGTTTGTTTCTAATAACAGATAAATCATATTCATATGAGTGTGTGTGTGTGTGTGTGTGTGTGTGTGTGTGTGTGTGTGTGTGTGTTTGTCTCTGCTTCCATGGAGCAGGAACAAGCTGCAGCTTAAATCACATTTCCTGTTTGAGTAACGTTTTGGGCTGAATCTGAGTTTGTTGATTCCAGATCAAGTTAGAAATTTAACTTTGTTCAGTCGACAGCGACGCTGAGATTCTGTTACCGTGACGACGATAAAGAACATTTTTGAGTGCCTACCTCAGAGATTTGGCTCATTCACACTTTTATGGAAAGACTAAAAGAGACGATGGCTGAAACCTGGAGGAGTTTGATTTGAACAAACAGACAGATGTGAAACTTTTACATCCTAAAATAATAATAATTAAAAAAACATCATGTGTCATAACGTACTGGAGCATGGAGACAAACACAGAGATAAAAGAGTGTAAGCATTAATCTGAGTATGAAATTACCTTAGAGCCATAGAAATAAATCAGTGAGATCACACTTTAAATAATTGTGCATGCAGTAGTTATGGTGCATTCAGGGACTTTGTGTTGGAGAAAGGTCCAGGAGTGGGTTATGGTGCATTCAAGGACCTTGTGTTATATTATGGTGAAGGAAGTGGTCATGGTGCATTCAGGGACCTTGTGTTATATTTTGGTGTAGATGGTGATTATGGTGCATTCAGGGACTTTGTGTTGGAGAAAGGTCCAGGAGTGGGTTATGGTGCATTCAGGGACCTAGTGTTATATTATAGAGTGGATGGTGGTTCTGGTGCATTCAGGGACCTTGTGTAATATTATGGTGTAGGCGGTGATTATGGTGCATTCAGGGACCTTGTGTTATATTATGGTGTAGGCGGTGATTATGGTGCATTCAGGGACCTTGTGTTATATTATAGAGTGGATGGTGGTTCTGGTGCATTCAGGGACCTTGTGTTATATTATAGTGTAGATGGTGCATTCAGGGACTTTGTGTTATATTATAGTGTAGATGGTGGTTCTGGTGCATTCAGGGACTTTGTGTGAGAGAAAGGTCCAGGAGTGGGTTATGGTGGATTCAGGGACCTTGAGTTATATTATAGTGTAGATGGTGATTATGGTGCATTCAGGGACCTTGTGTTATATTATGGTGTAGACGGTGATTATGGTGCATTCAGGGACCTTGTGTTATATTTTAGTGTGGATGGTGGTTATGGTGCATTCAGGGACCTTGTGTTATATTAAAATGTCGATGGTGGTCATGGTGCATTCAGGGACCTTGGTTTATATTATGGTGTAGGTGGTGGTTGTGGTGCATTCAGGGACCTTGTGTTATATTATATTGTGGATGGTGGTTATGGTGCATTCAGGGACCTTGTTTTATATCATGGTGTAGTTGGTGGTTGTGGTGCATTCAGGGACCTTGTGTTATATTATGGTGAAGGAAGTGGTAATGGTGTGTTCAGGGACCTTCAGTCAGATTAGATTTAATTAAAGTGAATGTTTTATTTTTTGAGTGTAGGTTGTAAATTTGAGAAAGTGTTTGTTTGGACGACAGTCGTTTAAGACTTTGTGTTATTTTAGTTTTTAAAAGAAGAGTCATTAGTTTAATAAAATGTTTTAACCACTAATTTTTGTTAATCATTTCCTCAACCCCATGTTGACTCCAGGGGACCCCCCGAGGGGCTGCGACCCCCTGAGGGGCTGCGACCCCCAGGTTGAGAAAGTGTTCTGTGGTCATGTGACTCCTGTACCTTTGCTCTCCTTGGACGAGCAGCAGCCTCCTTCACATTTCTCCCTCAGGTTGATAAACTATAACTTTAATAAGCTGTGGTCATGTGACTCCTGTACCTTTGCTCTCCTTGGACGAGCAGCAGCCTCCTTCACATTTCTCCCTCAGGTTGATAAACTATAACTTTAATAAGCTGTGGTCATGTGACTCCTGTACCTTTGCTCTCCTTGGAGGAGCAGCAGCCTCCTCCACATTTCTCCCTCAGGTTGGAAACCTCCCTCTCCAGACGCTCCAGTCGCTCCCTCAGCGCCGCCAGGTCCACCTCGCAGTCACATGACCCCGACCCCGACCCGGAACCGGACGGGACCAGTTTGATCTTATGGGTCAGAACCAGAGGAGCTCCGGCCGTCAGGTCGATTTCTTTACCTGAGGAACAAACAGACGCTTTTATCACCTGGAGGAGACGCTGGGNAGAAAAGAATTAATGAGCTTACAACATGTGAAAGTAGTTGATAGTGTTTACGACTTTCACATGTTGTTGTTGTTGTTGGAGGAAAACAGTCAGAGAGCGGTCTGACCTTCATGGAGTCCTCTTTGGCGTCCCTGCTCGACCTCTGACCTCTGACCTCTAACTCTGTGGAAGGGGGCGGGGTCAGGAAGGCGGGAGCAGCCAGGAGGAGGAGGAGGAGGAGGGAGGAGGACATGGTCAGAGAGAAGCTTCTGGATGATCAGGAGACGACGGTGGAGCAGGTTTCTGTATGTGAGGATCGGCTCCTGACTGACCCCTCTCTCTCGCCGTAGTTCTGCTTCGGCCCCTGGATGAAGGTCAGAAACATTTAAAGCCCCGTTAAAGTTTCTCTGAGCTCAGCAGACTCCACTTCGCTCACCATTAAGAGAAACGAGGCCATTAGCTGTTTACGGGGCTGTCGGCCCAGCGTCAGCTCGTTAAACACAACGGAAAAACTAACTCCCACTAATTAGTCATCACGACGCCAGATCCTGACGCCAGATCCTGACGCCAGATCCTGACGCCAGATCCTGACGCCATCATCAACGCCGCCACCTCACGTGTGGAGGAGCTCGATGAGTAAACGCTGAGTTTAAGACACACGGATCCTCACGGCTGCTGCTGATTGGTCAGAATTTTCCTGGAGAACAAACTCAATAAAAGACGTTTGTTTGTGTTTCTGATTTAAACCACTTCCTCTTTTTTTTACAGAAATTTATCACGATTAAACTTATTTTTACGTTTCATATCAAACAGGATAAAAATCATCAGCTGTTTCCAGTAAAAGTTCTTTAAGAAAAATGTTTTCAGGTTTAATGATTATTTTCTGAGACACATTGTTGCTCAGGGGTCACGGGATTCATCTGCCAATGGAGTAATAGAAAAAAATTAAAGTTTCTTGTTTTGTCTACCTATGTCTATTTCTATCTATCTATGTCTATTTCTATCTATGTATCTATCTATGTATCTATCTATCTATCCATCTATCTATCTATCTATCTATCTATCTATCTATCTATCTATCTATCTATCTATATTTCTATCTATCTATGTCTATTTCTATCTATCTATGTCTATTTCTATCTATCTATCTATGTCTATTTCTATCTATCTATGTCTATTTCTATCTATCTATCTATCTATCTATCTATCTATGTCTATTTCTATCTATCTATCTATCTATCTATCTATCTATCTATCTATCTATGTCTATTTTATCTATCTATGTCTATTTCCATCTATCTATCTATCTATCTATCTATCTATCTATCTATCTATGTCTATTTCTATCTATCTATCTCTATCTATCTATCTATCTATCTATCTATCTATCTATCTATCTATCTATCTATCTATGTCTATATCTATCTATCTATCTATCTATCTATCTATCTATCTATCTATCTATCTATCTATCTATGTCTATTTCTATCTATCTATCTCTATCTATCTATCTATCTATCTATCTATCTATCTATCTATCTATGTCTATATCTATCTATCTATCTATCTATCTATCTATCTATTTCTATCTATCTATCTATCTATCTATCTATCTATCTATCTATCTATCTATGTCTATATCTATCTATCTATCTATCTATCTATTTCTATCTATCTATCTATCTATCTATCTATCTATCTATGTCTATTTCTATCTATCTATCTATCTATTTCTATCTATCTAGTTATCTTTCTATCAGACATAAACACTTTATTAAATTTTAGTTTTTGAGTGTGTTTCTGTCAGATCTATAAAAAAAAATCCTCACAAAAATATTGACTTGTTCTATTTCAGGTTTTGCAACATAAATTTGGTAATATGATATTTAACTCAACTTATATTTTATTTATCGAGAACATTTTAAAGAAGCAGAGTTGACTAAAGTGCTGTTCAGGCCAAAAAAAAAAAAAGCACAAATGACAAATAAATAACGTTCAAGATACAGAACTATGAGACAAAACAGTGCAAATTTGTTATGAAATGAGAGAATAAAATGAATTAAACTTTGATTAAAATTCAATTTAAATTTCCTAAGTCAAAGGTTGTGATCTTTAGCTGCGTTTAAATGTTTAAATTTTAGTTTCTGTTAAATCGTTTTCAATATCAGAGGTTGAGTTTAAGTTTAAAATTCAAAAATAAAAAATTAAGTAGAAATATAACAAAAATTTCTACTGTGTAATTTCTACTCTATTATATTTATCTATTTCTAATTTCTGCCAGACTTGGGGATGTTTGTATTGTTCGATAAATGTCCATGTTTATGTTACTGTAATAAAAAGGTCAATAAAAAATATGTAAAAAAAATAAATAAAAATAAATAAAAATTGAAATTAAGATTTTTCTTTATCAGAGTTCAGAAGGGATAGAAAAAAATGAAAAACTGGGAAAAACCTGGTTTATTTTAATTTTCTGTTTCTTAAAACAACGATTAAAATGTTCGCAGACAAAAAACAAAAACTGCTGTTTTACATTTTGTGATACAGGAAATGTCTTTTCAAAGTAAGAGCGCATCATAGGCAGCTTTAAAACCTGTTTTAAAGTTTTTTCTGACCCTGAGAGAGAAATCTGTCTTGAATTTTTATGTCATTTGTCGAATGAAAATCAAAAACCACTGAGGTTTAAAATCCTTTTCTGTGGAAAATCCCAAACACCAAATTCTCTCAGACCAGTTTGTTAGTTTTTGGCCGAACATGGATTTCTGATTCATGTTTGGAGCTGAAAAAGCTTCCAGAGTTCTCAGCTTTAAGAGTCTGACGTCAGGATGTGTTTGGATTTTTGACAAAGACAACAGCAGCTTTCCAAAATAAAGGCCGAGAAAACACCAGCAGCTTTCCAAAATAAAGGCAGAGAAAACACCAGCAGCTTTCCAAAATAAAAGCAGAGAAAACAGCAGCAGCTTTCCAAAATAAAGGCAGAGAAAACAGCAGCAGCTTTCCAAAATAAAGGCAGAGAAAACAGCAGCAGCTTTCCAAAATAAAGGCAGAGAAAACACCAGCAGCTTTCCAAAATAAAGGCAGAGAAAACAGCAGCAGCTTTCCAAAATAAAGGCAGAGAAAACAGCAGCAGCTTTCCAAAATAAAGGCAGAGAAAACACCAGATAAAGCTTCAGGACTTTCACTCAGAATTATGTTTTTGTTCTGGAGGAGAAAACCTGAAAAAAAACACTTCAGGTCCAAATGTTAGATTTAAGGGAAACGGGGACGTCTGATTGGTCCAGAGTCCAGACTGGTGGTTTGTAATGGGGACGTCTGATTGGTCCAGAGTCCAGACTGGTGGTTTGTAACGGTTTCCACTTTAACAGCTGAGTGAAACTGACGTCTGAAAACACCAAGAGTCAAAAAACAGGACCAGCCCCCCCCCACAGATCCACAACAACATAGATCCACAACCACACAGACCCACAGACCCACAGCCCCCCCCTCGGAGATTTATCATCTGACTACACCTGAGAAAACCTGCCCTGAAACCTGGTCCAGGATCAGGTCTGGATGCAGAAACCAGCTGCTCAGATCCACCAGTCCAGATCCACAACAACATAGATCCACAACAACACAGATCAACAACCACACAGATCAACAACCACACAGATCCACAACCACAGAGAAATTATTAAAAAAAAAACAGTCAAGGACTTTTTTATTTTCTGTTTAGTTTCTTTTATTTTGAAAGGATAAACTGTGAAAGATTCTCTGTTAAAATCCTCCAAGCACCTGGACCTGACCCCCCCCCCCGACCCCCCCGACCCCTCCCTTCAGTCAAATTGACCCAACACAAGCAGAGTTCAGCATCTGGACTTTAATGAGTCTGGACCTGATGCTCTGATCTGTCTCTGACTCTACAAGATCAGCCTGGAAACACCTGAAACAGCACAAGGTCCCTGAATGCACCATAACAACAGCCTGCACCATAATAAAACACAAGGTCCCTGAACGCACCACAACCACTGCCTACACTATAATATAATACAAGGTTCCTGTTCGCACCATAATATAGCACAAGGTCCCTGAACGCAACATAACCACTGGCTACACCATAATATAATACAAGGTATCTAAACGTACCATAACGACCACCTGAACGTTCATTAACTGAAGGTCCCTGAATGCACCATAACCACTGCCTGCACCATAATATAATACAAGGTCCCTAACGCACCATGATATAACAAGGTCCCTGAACGCACCATAACCACTGGCTACACCATAATATAATACAAGGTATCTAAACGTACCATAACGACCACCTGAACGTTCATTAACTGAAGGTCCCTGAATGCACCATAACCACTGCCTGCACCATAATATAATACAAGGTCCCTAACGCACCATGATATAACAAGGTCCCTGAACGCACCATAACCACTGGCTACACCATAATATTATACAAGGTATCTAAACGTACCATAACGACCACCTGAACGTTCATTAACTGAAGGTCCCTGAATGCACCATAACCACTGCCTGCACCATAATATAATACAAGGTCCCTAACGCACCATGATATAACAAGGTCCCTGAACGCACCATAACCACTGTCTATGCTATAATATAACACGAGGTCCCTGAACGCAACATAACCACTGGCTACACCATGATGTAACACAAGGTCCCTGAATGCACCATAATATAACAAGGTCCCTGAATGCACCATAACCACTGCCTACACTATAATATAACACAAGGTCCCTGAACGCACAATAACCACTGCCTGAACTGTTCATTAACTTTTGGTGATTAACTGAACGCATCATGAGCTGCTCTGTCAGTTAATCTCCAAAAAAAAAAAAATCATGTACGTTTTTTTTAAACAAAGTTATTTCTGAGGAGTTAAAGCTGCAGAGTCTGTGAGCTCTGAAACTTTTCCTCAGATGAAATATCTGAAGCTGAAACTTGTTTTCACACGCTGCACGGACACAAATGATCATAAAAATTTACTTTAAAACTTGTTGTTACTAAAAATCTTACATTGAAGAAATGATCCAGCAGGAGAAAAAACTTCAGAGGTGAATTTAAGTAATAAATTGTTTCTATGAGGCTTAATGTTAGATTTGACTACATGGTATTATTTTATAACGAGGTGTTTTATTATGAGGAACAGTAATGAGGTATTATTGTGGTTTATTATCAGTTTTTTTTATCAGGTGTTATAATGAGACATTATGATAAAGTAACATTTTAATGTATGACTAAGATGTATAATTATTATCATGAGGTTTCATCTGGAGGCGTCATTATGTAAAATAATTTGGTATCGTTATGATGAATAATCATGAAGTTTATCATGAAGTTTTTGTGGTTGATTGTTTTTTCTGAGCCAATAACACAGAAACTAACTTTAATAACTTTTTTTTTTATATATAAGGAATCCACTGAGATGAACGTTCAAGTATTAAACAACAATTTCAAAGCAAGTTTCCAAAATATGAAATATGACTCACTTTTTAATATAATTATTCAAACTGAGAATTTCAGATTCAAAACAAATATTTAAATTCATGTGACGTTGGCATTTTTGACTGAGTCATGTTTTAAAGTTTTCAGAAAAGCTAAAAAAACTACAATTCTTATGTTTTTTCATTATTTTCATCACTGTCTTAATATTATGTTTGATGTATTTAAATTTCCTTGACTCTAGCAATCGTGTCTGTTATAAAACCAATAATTTTTCTCTCATGTCTCAGCTTTTATTTCGTATGATAAAGTGTAGAAATTAAACTTTGCATCTTTTACACTTTTGCACAAAATATTAATAAGATAACAAAAAGAAAGGGACCCAGGATTGAGCCTTGTGGGACACCGTTGATTATAAAAATAAAAAAGTTGGATGAAGCATCAACCTTCAGGCAGCTTTTTTTAAAGTAAATGAATAATTAATGTTAAAAATAGAGTTTAATTCTTTGTGCAGGACTCAGAAGAATCAGGAGCTTCAGCCGTAAAAACCATCAGAGTCACTTTTTACAGGAAAACTCTCAGAAATATGGAAACTCACAAACTTTGAGCCTTTCACATAAATTTGACTTCATTTGCGTCGACGCCTGAGAGTCAGCAGAGTTCAGATCTGCTCCACGCTTTTTTTTTTTTTCTTCTTTTTCCATTTTTCCATCATAAAAGTCAAATCATCCTGAAATGAATCGCTCGTTATTTCACTTATTCCTTAAACATCTGGAGCCGAGAATCAAACGTGATTAAAACAAGATGCAAAAATAAAAAAAAGAGATAAATGAAATACCGAGGAGGTGATTTCACATGTTTACAGCAGGTTCATCAGTTTCTGCAAACATCTGAAAAAACTTGATGATTTCACCAACACTGACCTTCAACTACATCATCATCCCTCCTTTTTTAACAACATCTACAGTTAGAATAATACTGATGTGAAGCCAAAACAAATCATTTTTATAACAGAAAAAGAAGAAAATAAGCAACAGAGGAGACACCTGAAAAGTTTGACAATATCTTGGACATTAAAGCAAATAAAAACAAATATTTTCAATTAAAATGGCTTTAAAATTAACTTTTAAAATCATTAACCCCTCAAATAGAGAATCATTCAACCTTTATATTCGATAATTTAAAGTTTCATGTGAAGAAATTCACTCATGAATCATCAAAGTTTCATTTTTTTTCTCACTGGACGATGAAAGAAATTGAAATGAAAATGAAATATATGTTAAAAAAGTCTCATCTTCTGCACATTTTTGCAGCTGAATCTTTAATTTGAATGATCTCCCTGCACAGATTTAGCGTCAGAGCTGCAGAAAATAAAACGTCCAGGTGAACGAGGAGCATCTTACCTGCTCAGAGCTGCAGGAGGACGAACATCAACGTCTGAGCGTCTGTGAATCTGAGCATGAACAGAGAGAGAGAGAGAGAGAGGGGAGGAGAGCTGTAAAGTTTTCTCATACTTGAAGAATTTTTCCTCCCTCTCTCCCTTTTCTCTCTCTGTTTCTCTGATGTAACTCGATGAGCTGCTCAGGTCCCTCCTGGGCGGAGAAACCGTGGAAAACATCTGATTTTTTAGATGTTTTTAACTGGAGCAAAGAGGCCACGGGATCTTTAATGTTTCTGGACGCTCTTTGTCCTCCTCCTCTTCCTCCTCTTCCTCCTCCTCCTCCTCCTCCTCCTCCTCCTCCTCCTCTTCCTCCTCTTCCTCCTCTTCCTCCTCCTCCTCCCTGACAAACTCAGACTCAGCTTTTGTTTCCTGTCAGACTGAAGTTTGGCAGAAGTTTGATGTGAAACTTCAGGTCGATGATGCAGCTTTTGTTTCTTCGTCACCTCCCTGTTTTTTTCTGTTTCAGTCCTGATGTTTTCTGTGAGTTTGGTGCAGGTTTGGCTCCAGATGTGAGGGTGGAGCTGCAGACGAGTCTGTTCATGGATTTTTCATTGATTCATTGATTCATTGATGAGCAGCTGAATGAGACAGTTTCCTGATCATTGAAGTTTTATTGGTGACAGTATCTGACAGGGAGGGTTGTTTATTGGACGTATTTAAAGATCTGATGGACTTTTTCTCACTTTTACTGAAGTAAAGAAGTTAAATTAGTTCTTTTACTTTGACCAGAGTCTTTTTATTTTTGCACAAGTGTCTGAACTTAGAGCTGAACCATTTTAGAAAAACATCTAACTGCGATTTTTCTGACAGATTTTGTGATTTCAATTCAATTTGTGTTTTTCTTTAAATCCAGCTTCAGTGAAGTTTTCACACTGTACAGAAACATTTACAAACTTAACAGAAAATTACATCAAATGTTTTTCTTCTGATCTAAGGATAAAACCTGAGAAGAGAATTGTTTCTAACTTTTAGATAAAAGGTTAATATTTTAAGATAAAAAGTGGAACATTTTGAGAGGTAACGACAAAATTCTGAGAAAAAAAGTCAAAATTTTGAGATAAGAGTCCAAATTCTTACGAATGAATTTAACATTATGTGAAAAAACATCTAAACTTTAACATGTAAGGTCAAAAATTTGAGATAAAGAAAAAAGTCTGAGATAAAAAGTCAGAATTTTCAGATAAAACATCAAAATTTTGAAATAAAGAGTAGACATATTGATACAAAAAGTCAAAATTATGAGAATAAAGACAACATTGTTAAATGAAAGGCAAATTTTTGATTTAAAAAATAGCTTTTTTCAGATAAATAGTTGAATTTCTGACCTTAAAAAACAATTCTTTCCATTTCTAAACTGGACTGGACTTTTTAAATTTGTTTTAAGGACTGCAAAAAGTATTTTTCCCAACAGTTCTACACTCAGAGGACGTTTGCGTAAAACAAGTAAAAACAGATTCTGGATCAAAAAACCTCACAGCTTTGGCGAAAACATGATCTGAAATTATGATTTTGATCAGAAAACGATAAAGCCTTAAACTGTACTTTCTGCAAAAAAGTAACATAAAATACTGAAACACACCTTCAACTATTACAAAAGTGGATTTCTGAGTAAAAACATGTAGAATTAATGTGAATAAACTAAAGCAGCAAACTGCAGCTCTGAACTTTCTAAGAGCAGCTGAAACTCGTTTAGCTTCACAGGTTTTCACCTGGAGCATTCAGCCCAAACAACAGGTGAAATAAACAAATAAAACTGTTTTAAATCAGCAAATATTAGAGAAATAAAGTAAATATTGAAGCTTTTTTTGAAGTTGGATGCATTGAGATAAAAGTCATTTACCTGAATCTGTGTTTTTCTGGAGGTTTTTTTCAGCTGATGAAATGTTTCTCACTGAGAATCAAAGCTTCACATGCAGCAGAAACTCACCTCTCTCATTTCCCAGAATCCTCTGGGTGAGTCCAGGTGAAGCTCGTCTTCAGAGCGTCTGTGATTGGCTCCTGAACTTTGACCCACAGACGTCTGTAAACTCTGATTTTCTCCTCACAGACGATGAAGAGGATAAAAAAAAGTTCCTCGCTCCGACACGTGTTTGACATTTCGCACCAAGCAACCGACCGACAGAGAGATAAATAATACGGCACTTTGAATATTTCATTCAGAGCCCAGAGAATTTATTATCTGCTGAAACTCAGGCTGTAAATCTACAAACCTGCAGAAAAAAGCAGAAAAAAGCTGCAGAGTCAGACACGAACCAAGAGCTGACAGTGTAATAAAATATTTTTCTAAAAAATAGCCAAGAGAAACAAAAATAGAAATAATAATAATAATAATATACACAAATATACGAAAAAAAAACTGACAGTAATGGACAGTGCAGCAAGAAAATAGAATAATAATGATCATAATGATAAAATATACAAATGCAAAAGTGCAGATGGAAATGAAACTGTGCAATAAAAATAGTTTCAGGTCAGACTCTGATGATGCTGTTAAACTTTGTCAGGTTGTTTGTGAGGATGCAAGTGAGGATCTCAAATTAAGAACAATAAGACAATTTTTACTACAAATAAGACACAATGACTTGCTTAGATTTCAGTTTTTGCTGTGCACCGTTGAAACAAACGTGCAAACTTCGAGTAAAAGATAAAAATCTTCCCGATAAATGAAAGGATGTAGATCGAAGCTAAAGTTCAGATACTCCTCTTTTCTTACAAACAAACAAACAAACAAAAACAAAGATCACAGAAACTAAACTGATGCATTAACTGTTGTTGTTGTTGATTATCAGATCAAGTGCATCATCACATGATCATTTTTAAATTCATATTTTCAGCGTTGTTTTCTAAAACCAGCTGATTCTTATTCAGCTTTTCTAGCCAGACGAATGTTTTTGTTTCTTCTGCAGATTAATCCTCACAGCAGCGCCTGCAGCCTGCACTTCCTGCAGCGGATGAGAAGGATGAAGAAGGATCTGGAATCAACTTTTGTCTTTTCTTCACCATTTCATAACTTAAATTCACTCTTTTTTTTTTTTTTTTTTGTGCACAGTCCAAATGTTTTTGTGAGATGTTAACTGATATATTTAAGGTTTTTTCAAGCATCTGATGGAAACTGTAGATGTGCACAACTCGAACATGCTTAATTTAAGTTACAAGATTAATACATGTCAAAATGAAAGCTGGGGGCCGCATGAAAAAAGACGGAGGGCCACAATTGGCCCCCGGGCCTCAGTTTGGACATCCCTGTTCTACTTTTTCAGTTATATAGACTATTTTTAAGCTCCATAGATTATATTTCTAATTCTAACACTGCTCTGTTATTGTTACCCGAAGCCAAGCAACAACATTTTGTTGCCAAATCTCACTGCTGTGTTTTTTGTGCAATGACATTAAAGGAAATCTGAGTCTAACTCTTTACAGACAGACGATGATAAAATTCTACATTTGTTTTATTATTTTCATATACATATGGGTCAATGACAAAAAGAGGGTCTAAAAGCGTATTTTTAAAAAGTTCTTTGAAAATGGATAAAAACATATTTCTGAGAGAAGAATTATGTTTTCTAACAGATTTCAGTAGTTGACCAACATTTCAAAGTTTTTAGGTTCATTATTTTTTAGTATTTTTAATTTGAGCACCCAAAAATGTCAGGTGGTGCAACCAAATATATGAAAATATATTTATATGTTCCTGTTATTTTTTCTGTGTGAAATTATTGGCAAGTATCTCTCAAGTGTCTGTAGTGACTCATACATTTTCATNTGCAAAGAATGTTTTATTTAAAAAGGTTCAAGCATAAAATAATGCCACTGTATTTTTAATTTCCATTTACAATAACTGACATTCAATTTTTAGAGTTTAATTACTGTGGATACTTGTCAGGACGGTTGCACCACCTGACATTTTGGGGGTTTGAGGAACCAAAACACAAAAAAACATGTTATATTTTAATACTTTAAAGATGTGTTCAAATAACACAGGTTTCATAGAATAAAGAAATACATGTGATGAAATACTCAATTCATGATGGAAGGAAATATTGCACTCAGACACATATATAAACGCAGGTTCCCCTCAGATTACATTGACTCTCTTATTTATTTAAACTTCACTCAAACATGAATGAAACTCTCTGAACTCCTCTTCTCTGTTTTTCTGTTCTCACTCTTCGTTCTCTCTGAGGTCAGACCTTCACCTCCGGCGCAGGCGCCGCCGCCAGGTTTCTGTCCTTCATTGGTTTTACGAGAGGCGGCGTGGTAAAGACCCCGTACGGTGAAGGAATGATGGAGAGGAGGAAGAAAAAGGAGAAAGGTGAGCTGACGTTTTCTGCCTGACTCATAAAACCAGGTCTGAGATCTTCTCTGTCTCTGGGGAGAGAGCGAGGATGTTTCTTGATGTTCTTCCAGCCTCTCTCTCTCTCTCTCTCTCTCTCTCTCTCTCTCTCTCTCTCTCCATCTCTCTGTGATGGACAAACCAGAGTCTCAGAAACGATGAAGAACCAGGTTACAACAAAAACACTGTGACACAACAACAGTTGGGATTTGTCATCGATCTGCAGAACATCTTCAACTTTTTCTTCTTCCAAAAAAACTTTTAACTTTTTTAACAAACTTTTAACGAACAGCAGAAACTGTCGGAGCCAACGACAGGTCAGCAAGGAACTTAATGACCCCAGTGACGAAACCAAACCTGAAATTTTCTCTACATAACTCTCATGCATAGAGCTATAAAAAAGTCTCTTGCAGCCAAAGTGAAATCTGAACAGGAAGTTCGTAACTGGAGTTAAATGTTGGATATTGGCGATTTCTAGGGGACACATTTTAATGAACCCACAGTTTTTTTTTCCAATCATCCTCCATTGATAATGAAAATGACATTTTTTTCACATATTCCAATTTGCATGACAGTTTTTGGAGACATCCATCAGGCCAAAAGCTTCAAAATATACATAATGTTTTGGGGAAATCCAAATCAAAAGTATTGAAATTTTACAGGAAAATTAAAATTTCCTGTTTGAAGGAGACATAATTGAACAAACTAGTCCCACAGTTTTTTTTTCCCAATCATCTTCAAATTGGACACATATAAACTACACACATTGACAATGAAAAGTTATAAAAATATTTTTTGTAAGTCAATAAGCGTGACCTGGGTAAGCGGACAAAAATGATGTTTTTCACATATTCTGATTTGCATGAATGTTTCTGTGAATATCTATCAGGCCAAGAGCTTTAAAAAACTACATCATGTTGTGGGGAAATTGTTATCCAAAGTTCTGAAATTTCACATCAAAGCTGGAAATTTTCCGCTTGAACTCGTCCAACAGTTTATTTCCCATCTCCTTCAAATTGGATTTGTGTAGACGAGACACATTGACAATGAAAAGTTATAGATATATTTTTTGTAAATCAATGGCCAGAGTAGGCAACTAAAGATGACAACTTTTTTATGGCAACATGTAAACTTGAACAACTTTTGTTCAACGTCAGATCTGGACCAAAATGCAAACACACGTTCAGTGTCTCTTACTCCAATCTGCTTGAATTTTTTTATGAACATCTATCATGCATAGACCTACAAAAAAGTCCATTATCATCATCGTGAATTCTGAGCAGGAAGTTTGTAACTTTAACTTAAATGTTGGATTTTGATGATTTTTAGTGGACGCACTTTAACGAACTTTTCCCACAGATTTTTCTGATTATCGTCAAATTAAACGTGTACGCTACACACATTAACAGTGAAAAGTTAGAAATATTTTTTGAGCTCAATGAACGCGGTCAGGGTAGACGGGCAAAGAAGACGTTTTTTGTGTCCACATCAGCTGAGCCGGCTCCTGATTGGTTGAGACCACTCTGTTGGTTTTTACTCCGTATGAACTCTGTGTGTTCTCTTTGTCTCTGGCTGTTGTTGGACCAAAGTAAAAACCGTTCACTTCATCGTTCACATCATCGTTCACATCATCGTGAGACTGGAAACTGTGAGCGAGTCTGCCTGTGTGGCCACCATGTGCCGCCATGTGCCGTCACGTACCGCCACATACCATGTACATGTTGGCGTGTTAAAGTCACACACCGGAGAGTGTGTGTTTGTGGTCGGAGCTTCCAGCGTGTGCAGGGTTCAAGTGTGTTTACAGAAAAGTGCGAAATGTGTGATGTCATCAGCGAACAGCTTTTCTGCCAAACCACCGCGACGAGACGTCGTCTGTGACTGTTTACATCCTGGTAATAGAGCATTACGTGTGTGTGTGTGTGTGTGTGTGTGTGTGTGTGTGTGTGTGTGTGTGTTGTGACAGATGGTGAAAGTGTTACAGTCCATGTCCCATAAAGACGACACAGATTCCTCACTGTTGTTTTCAAACTGACACTTTAACGATCGACCGACCAGATTCTCTCCAGGTCAAAAGTCCGTCACCGTAAATACCTGAGAGGATCAGGATCAGGTCGTGTGTATCTGCCTCCTGACTAACAGGCCTGCATGATTCAGAAGTGACAGTGGAGTCAAAGAAACACTGAAACCATCAGAACTGACTGTTACTTTAACTTCAGTTACAACTTCAACCAACAGACGTCCTGTCTGACATCATCCTGGCGAACAGCCCGTCTGACTACAGGGTCTGTTACGCTGCATTATGTAACAATGCAATAAATTAATTTTAAAAAGGTTTTAGAGCAATTTTTGTCTCTGTGAACTCCCAGAAACAATCTTTGTAAGATTGATTTATGTTTATGATTCATGCTGGAATGATAGTCAATGTATTTCTGAAGGTAAGTCGATTTTTTTCTAATTAAGACATCAGTTTCGGTGGTTTATTACATAATGCACTAAATTCTTACATTTCCTAGGGGAAAAAAAAGTGCAACCCCTGCATTTTGTAATCACCGATGCAGTATGTAAGAGATAATTACATAATAAACGTCTTGCATTCAAGAATTTTATTACAAAATGCGTTGAATAATTACAAAATGCACCGTTATTACAAAATAAAGTCAAAATTTATTACATTATTACTTAATGTGGCGTTCTTACATAATGCGGTGTAACAGGGTATCCTGACAAACAGCCTCCTAACTAAAGAGCCTCGTAACTAACAAGTTTTCTGAGTAAACAGCCTCCTGACTAACAGGGGACTAACATTACAATCCTTAACGAGCTGGTTTATTCAATTATTTTCCTCATTTATGTCTCTGTTTGATGTTCTGGTGCCAACATCAACTTGATCTGACTGTCTGTGAAAACAGATTTCCTGAAATATCTAAAATGTAACTTTATATTAGAAACAATATTTCAAAACTCAAAAATAACATCTAATTTCCCTTTTTTTAATTTCATCATCAAATGTTTAGATGTTTGAATCTGAGCTGAAACTGTTTCATGTTCATAAAGAATCTGTTAAAGCTGAGTCATGTTTATTTTTGCTGTGTCAGATTTAAAACCAGCTGATTCTCTGTGTTTGTGACTAAAACTAAGAAAACGTCTCTGAACGACGGCGTTTCTCCTCCTGGGCGTCAGGTGACAGGAAGTTTCTCTGCAGCGTCTCAGCTCTGATGTGGTTCTGTGGTTAAAGCGAGGAGGTTAAAGCGAGAAGAAGCTGTGAGTCACGAAACCTCAGCTGCTGCTGCTGGTTAGTGTCAGAAAACCAACGACAAAACCCAGGAAGGAAACCGAGGAAGGAAACCGAGGAAGGAAACCCAGGAAGGAAACCGAGGAAGGAAACCGAGGAAGGAAACCACGCTCTCACTCTCTAAACCACCGACCACAGAGCGGCGTAAAGAGGAAACAGCTGATTCTTACAGATGTTTGACTAAAGTCAGGCTCATAAAACACCTGATGGATGAATCTTTGTTTCTCTAAAACCATCAGTTTGATCTTCTTCTTCTGATGTCAAAGAAAATCAGACTCAGGAGACGTTTCAGACCCAAACTCTGAACTCTGCGGGACTTTATCATGTCAGATCTTTAACGTGAACTTTGACTTTTTTCCCTCCTCTCTCTCCGTCTTCTCCTCCTTCATCCTCCTCTCTGCTCTTAATGACTTATTTCCTCTGCTGTCGTTATGACGTCACCTCGTCTCTTCTCTCTGTTTCTCTCTGAATAACTTCTCCTTCACTTTTATACATTTTAAAAAAAAATTTGAAAGACGTGATGTGATTTCCCTGTGGAGGAAAACTTTGTAGTGAAACCAGGAAACATCCACAGGTTTGATGTCAGTGAAATATTTCTTTAAATGTGTCAGAATATCAGATAAAGATGTTTTCTGTTCTACACCAGAGTTTCTCAACCAAAGAGACAAACTGTTCAAAACTACCTTTACAAAAGAAACTATACAAGTGGAGAAATGAGACAAAAACAGCAAAGAGGAGAAATAAAACTTAGTTTAAGGTGCAAAACATTGGTCCAAAAGCAGCAAAAATGGGTGAGAATTAAGAGAAAATGGCAGGAAGTTGCAATTAAAATAAGCTTGCTGTGTTAAAATGTAAAAAAAAAAAAAGGAAGGGTAGCAAAAAGTCCAAAAAGTAGACATTTAAATAAGTTTAGGTTGGAAAAAATGTGTCAGAAAGCAGTAAAAATAGTACATTTGGTTATAATGTGGCTCAAACAGCAAGGATTAGAAATGCAAATAAGTCAAAGGTGGAAAAATGGTTGAAAAGCAGAAAAGAATGGAATTTGAAGTCCTGACATTTCTGTTTATAATCTCCTTTTTTATTCATCTTATTAGTATCTTCTAATTTTCTCTGTGAGCCATAATCATCAATATTTACAGTAATAAAGGTTTGAAATTATTCACTTTATGTAGAATGAGTTCATATAATATCTGACGTGAGAACAAAAAAAACAGTTTTTCTTTATATTCTCATTTTCTGAGATGTACCTCTTTATGGAAACATATATATTTTTTGTCTTATTTTGAAAAATCCTCATTTCCCCTCATGTTTGTGTTTTTTCCTTTCAAAATAAGTCTAAAATATTTCATTATTTCAATAAAGTAAATAATAACAACTACACATCAAATGGGAAACCTAAAAATAATTTCATAATAAAGTACAGAGGGATTGTTTTTAAAAGTAGTGACGTGTTAGATTCTCTCTGTTCACATGACAACGACTTCAGGGAGAAATGAAACAACATTGTTGTGTTTTGCACGATGGTGAATTAATCCTTTATAAAAATGAAAACTTTGATTCTGATTTGGAAAATGTGTGTGTGTGTGTGTGTGTGTGTGTGTGTGTGTGTGTGTGTGTGTGTGTGTGTTTACAGTTGCTGTGACTCACTCGATGTGTTTCCTGACTCCAGCTGCGTCTCCGCCTTAAATTTGCTTCCTGTTTTCAAACATCATGGATCCAGCTGCTCCTGGTTCTGGTTCTGGTTCTGGAGAATCGCAGAAACCAGGATTTATGAAGTGATAAATTCTTCAGGTCAAACTGTGTGTGAAGGTGTGAAAACAATCATCCAGAACGTTTATATCCATGAAGACTGACGGGCAACCTTTGAGCAAGGCACACACAGGAGTCAGGAATCACACCAGAGACCTGAACACGGAATAAAACATTTAGAGAAAAACAATGATTCTGTGGTTTTTAATTCATAAAGATAAAAAATCCTTCTGTTTCCTGTTTGATTACAGCAGAGTTTCTCAACCTGAGGGTCGTGACCCCACATGGGGTCGCCTGGAATCAAAAAAGGGGTCGCCTAGAATATCTAGTAACAAAAACATAACATGACTGATAAAAAAATAAATAAATCTTCAGTAATTATTATTCATTATAAAATTAAAAACAAAACACACTAAACAACTGTATCCTATAAGTTTTCATATTTATAGTATTTAATTGTTGAGTATTTCAGTATTTTAATTATCTATTTTTAAGTAGTTTGGTATTTAATTGAGTATTTCAATATTTTCAAGTAGTTTACTAAGTATTCTAATATTTTAGGATTTATCATTTTAGAATAAGAAGAAATTTTAGACTGAGTTTTAGTATTTTTTTGTGTCCAAGCATTTTCTTTATTCTAATTTTCCTGGATTCAGCGTTTTCAGCAGTAAACTAAATTTACAGTTTAATGCTGAAGTTTGTGCTGTTTGTTCTTTATATTTGTTTACAGTTGTTTACATTGTTTTTTCTGCTCTCTCTGCCTTTAATTTTTCCTTGGGTATAAATAAAGTTTTTTGAATTTGAAAACTAAAACTGTCACTTTGTAAACTAATCCTGGTTACTCTGTATTTATAGTTTCTACTTCTGTATAAAAAAGGTCTGATTATAAAAAGAAATGCAGAAAAAAATTCAAGCTTGTCGCCCAAAGTAGCAGGAAGTGCTGTGTTTCTATCACCTAGGGGGCGCTGTGGAGCACGTCAGCACACCTGTGGTTGTTATTGGGGTTTGGTTTTGTCACTGGGTTTCTTTTATGGTCCGAACCAACTTTGTCGTCATGTTTGTGCCTATAAAAACAACAACATGGGAAATATGCAATAAAAACTGTCAGCAGTGGCCAACAACCAATAATTTCTGTCTCAAGCCACAAAAGAGTCAGAGTTAGGCTGAAAAAAAAGACCCAAAATTTAAAGTTTGGTCACAAAAATCAGCTGCAAGAGGCTTCGACTTTGTAACTTCGAGGGAGTGAAATTTAAGCTTTAACAGATTTAAATTTAATTTAAGTTTCTCAGATTGAAAACATGAAAACAGCATGAAACAGAAAAAAAGAGAAACTGTTTCTGACTCTTTGTTTTCAACCACATCTGTGAGAAAATGTGACCAGAACATGACCACACACTGATTCACCACAGCTCTAATAATAGTGTGTGAGTGTGTGTGAGTGTGTGTGTGTGTGTGAGTGAGGCTGAAAACACTCACACACACACACTCACACACACACACACTCACTCACTCGGAGCAGATCTCAGGTTCCTGTCTCACATTAGCGATGCATATTTCACCCACAGCTGCTGGAACCATCAGCAGGAACCTGAACATCTGGTTGAAGGGGGAACACTTTTATTGGGGACACATGACCGCAGCGCGCGCCCCCCTGAAAACACAGCTGTAAGGTTAATGGTTCCCAGCTGACAGGTCCTCCCTCGCTCTCTGTGTTTACCTTTGTTTCCCTGTAAGACCCCGAAGAAAGAGTCAGTAACATCAGAACGTTTCACACTTTCACAGTTTTAGGGGTTTGAGGAGCAGCCAGCAGAGGGCGCTCACACACACAGGAGCTCAAATAAAACTGTTAGTTTTATGTTTTTGGTTCCTTTGGTCCAAACCCAACTTTAGTGTTTACACTGAAACCGAGACCAAGAGAATCTGACTTTAGCTCATGTTTTAGCCTTCAGTGATTTGGCTACCAGAACGTCATTTTCCTGAATGATCAGTGTTTTTACCAGCTACATAAGAACAATAATAAAACCTCTCTAAATATCTTAGTTTGTATAAAATTTGAACAAATATTTTCCCCTGTAGGCTGCCATTGTTGTTTACGCCGCAGTAACGTCTGGGTAGTGATGTCATATGGTTGCACCGGGCTGGATCTCATACAGGATCATATAAGTCCTGGAGCGGAGATCCTGAGATTGTTGTTTATTTCATTTCATTTTATTTAACTTGACAAAATTAAGGATATTTTGCGCTACATCATTTTTAAAAATTAAGAGTCAAAGATAGCTCCTTATGTTCTTCAGTTTTTAAAACTCTAAATACAATTTAAAAAGTCCAGTTCAGAAAAAGCAGGAATGGGTGTTAGGTTTTGAGAAGAGTCAAAATTCGACAACTTATCGAAAAATCTTCGAATTTTGACTTTCTATATCAAAATTTGGACTTTTTATTTCAAAACGTAGACTTTTGATCTTAGACAAAACATAAACTTTTGAAGTTTGGACTTTTTTAACATAATGTTAAACTGATTTCTTAAACTTAAGAAGCTTCATTTCAAAATCTTGACTTTTTGTCTCAGAATTTTGTCTTTATTTCTCAAAATTGTCACTTTTTATATTAAAATATTGACCTTTTATCTCAAAGTTTGAACCAATTCTTACCTACAGTTTTTATTTTCATCCTCACATTAGAGTAAAAGCTTTTGATGTTTCAATGGTTTGATGTAATTTTCTGTCAAGTTTGTAAATGTTTCTGTACATTGTGAAAACTTCACTAAAGTTTGATTTAAAGAAAATCGTGAATAGAATTGAAATCGCTGTATCTGTCAGAAAAATCGCAATAAGATCTTTTTTCTGAAATTGTTCAGCCCTACATCACATTAAATCAGATTAAATCAGATTATAAAATCTCCAGATGAAGATCAGCGCTGAGTTTCATGTCAATCTGAACATCAGACCTCCATGTTTGCAGTGACATCACCCCCCCCCCCCCCCCCCCCCCCCTGTGTGGTTAAACTGAAATAATGTATGAACGCTGCCATCAACGGCCGCAGTGAAGCTCAAACATCACGCCTCTGACAGCGAGCGGCGCCGAGGCCAACGACGGCAGAGTCCTGCCAGCAGCAACACGGAGATCAGACAGAAAAACAGAGACTCCACATGTTGGTCGTATAGTTTGTTCTCGTATAGTTTGTTCTCGTATAGTTTGTTCTCGTATAGTTTGTTCTGGCTACGATGACTCAGAGTTCACGGAGGAGGCAGACGATGACTCTAGAATAAATTAAGAGCAGTTTATTATTTTGCCTTTCTGTAGATTTAAAGAAAAGTAAAAACGCTGCTGAGTGAAAACAGAAGTGTGAGTTCTGATTTAACCACTGAAACCCTCAGTTTGACATCAGCAGCTTTGATTTCTGAGCGTTTATCTCGTAGATATACGACCCCCGGCGCCCGTAACCTCCTCCCTCTTTTCGCTCGTTAACTTCTTTTTCCGTCTCCTGAAACGTTGAGTAATTAAAGCTCCCTGGAGGAGAGATAAACTTTTATAGAAAAGGTAAAAAAGGTTATAAAGACACAGAGAAATGAGCTCATCCATTTCCTGTCTCGAAGCAGAGACCGGCCTCCAACTCCCACAATCCCACATTCCTGGAGCCTGTTTCCTGGTTGCCTGGTAACCGAGCTCTGTTTTCCCGAGCCGCGCTCACATTCTTACCTGTGGAGTGTGGAAAATGAGAGATGATGAATTTAAGAGCGGCGCTGGAGTCGACTCAGCTGAGTTACAGCTCCACAGGAAATATTTCCACACGCGTCCACGCTTCACGACACCAGCCCAGAAAAACGCTTTCTGCTTTTTCAGCAGCTGCAGAGAGGAGCCGTAAAAGAAAAGAAAACATTTCACTTTCAGGTGAAACTTCTACACTCAGGTTTTTATGAACTACATGGAAAATATGATGTAATCTGAGCTGGAGGACTCAGTCAAAACGTCTTTACTAAGAGAGTGAAACAGCAGACGAGGAGAGGAGGAGAGCGCCACAGTCAGGATGATGTCATACTGGCGTTGCATTGGACCTGTGGTGGCGTTGGTGTAGTTGGTGGCATTGGTGTCACGTTGATCTCATGTTGGTTGCAATGGGTAGTTGTGCTGGTTGTCATTTGGGTCGTTAGGGTTGTATTAATGTCACATTGATGGCATTTGTGGCGTTGGTGGCATCAATGGCGTTGGTAGTGTTGGTTGTATAGGTGGCATTGGTTGCATTGGTGGTGTTGGTGGCATCAATGGCGTTGGTGGCGTTAGCTGTATTGGTGGTGTTGGTGGCAACAATGGCGTTGGTGGCGTTGGTTGTATTGGTGGTGTTGGTGGCAACAATGGCGTTGGTGGCGTTGGTTGTATAGGTGGCATTGGTTGTATTGATGGTGTTGGTGGTGTTGGTGGCATCAATGCCATTGGTGGCGTTGGTTGCATTGGTGGTGTTGGTGGCATCAATGGCGTTGGTGGCGTTAGTTGTATTGGTGGTGTTGGTGGCAACAATGGCGTTGGTGGCGTTGGTTGTATTGGTGGTGTTGGTGGCATCAATGGCGTTGGTGGCGTTGGTTGTATTGGTGGCATTGGTTGTATTGATGGTGTTGGTGGCGTTGGTGGCATCAATGGCGTTGGTGGCGTTGGTTGCATTGGTGGTGTTGGTGGCATCAATGGCGTTGGTGGCGTTGGTTGTATAGGTGGCATTGGTTGTATTGGTGGTGTTGGTGGTGTTAGTGGCGTTGGTGACATCGATGGCATAGGTTGTATTGGCGGTGTTGATGGCATTAATGGTGTTGGTGGCATTAGTAGCGTTGGAGGCGTTGGTTGCATTATTGGCATTGGTTGCTTTGGTTGGGTTGATGGCATTGCTTATGTTCGTGACATTGGTGGCGTTTGAGACGTTTGTGGCGTTGGTGACATTGGTTGGGTTATTGACCTTGTTTGCTTTGGTGGCGTTGGTGACATTGGTGGCATTTGGTGGCATTGGTTGTGTTGGTGGCGTGTTTTTGAATGCAATCACGCAGCGCCCTGATGTCAAACTCTTCATTTTGTTGACGGTTCAGTTGAATAAAAGTGGAGCTAACCTGGATAATCCTCCATGACGACCACGAGGTCTCTGTGGTTAAGTTTCCGTTAATAACTGAGTGGTTGCAGCTCTGCAGTAATGAAATCATTAAAAGGAGCTTTGGCGTGGTGGCGGCGGTCGAGCTGCAGTGGAAAATGAAAGACGTGGATTCAGCTGAAGGTGATTGTGGTGAAGGATGAGAGCGACAGTAACCGTCAGAGTTTGGAAACGTCCTTCACGTGGTTACGAAGCTCGAGGTGATTACAGTGAATCATAAAAGCAGCTGAAGAAGAAGAAAGAGTCTGAACGGTTCTGGAGCCAGTTTATCCTGGAGCTGCTGCCATGACGGGAGGAGGACAGAACAAAGCAGGGACGGTCGTTAAAGCCGCCGTCTGCCGCTACGATGGCGGTCAGAGGTGTGATTAGATCACCAGGCTGAGTTCAAAGAGAAATGATGATTCGTTTCTGGAAACTTTTGAGAGAGAAACACTCAGAGTTTTATGAAATGATTGTTTTTAAATCCTTCAAATTTAAAGTTTGACTTCATCCAGACTGTCCTGATGAATTTCTCTTTGATCTTGGTCAGTTTAATTCTCATTTTTCAGTTTGTATCGACGTGGAAGTTTCTCATTATCCAGGTGTGTTTGCCAACCAGTGATGTTCAGCTCTTTACAGAGAATCAGTTCTTTTGGCTCGACTCCCCAAAAAAAGTCGACTCTTTTGGCTCCCAAACAGTTTATAATTCAGTCATATTTTCAGCCTAACCTGACAAGTAAGAATAAATCTTTTTTTATCATTGTTTATGCCTAATTTGGGACTTTTTTGTGATAACAAAGCTGGCACTTACTTTTGTTCAATGTCTCATTCAAACTTCTGTTAAAAAAAACAACAAACAAACAAAAGATGCTGGTATAGATGCTGCGTTTGCAAGTGCCACCAATATTTCGCAGCACAACTAACCCCACAAACGGCACCAACACGAAGAATTTCATCAAAGCCACTTAGCAACTAATGCCACCAACAACATCAATGTCACCAACGCCAGTAACATCAACGTAACTTACATCACCAACACCAGCAATACCATGAAAGCCACCTAGAAACTGGCGTCACCAACACCAGTAACATCAACATCACCAATGCCAACAATGCCACCAAAACCACCTGGCAACTGACTACACCAACGTCACCAACGTAACTTACATCACCAACTTCACCAGTGTTGCCATCACCAATGCCACTAACACAACTTACGTCACCAAAGTCACCACCACCACCAATGTCACCAACGCCAATAATGCCAACAAAGCCACCTGGCAACTGACACCACCAACATCACCAATGTGACCAACACCACCAACGTAACTTACATCACCGACTTCATCAATGCCACCAACACAACTTATGGTACCAACGTTGCCAACACAACCAACACCACCAACGTCACCAAAGTCACAAACGTCACCAACAACACTAACTTCACCATTGTCACCAACATCACCAATGTGACAAACACCACCAATGTAACTTACATCACCGACTTAATCAATGTCACCAGTGTCACCAATGCCACTAACACAACTTATGGCACCAACACCACCAATGTAACTTACATTACCAACTTCACAAATGTTGCTATCACCAATGCAACCAACACTGCTTAGTCAGCAATGACAACAATGTCACCAACATCACCAATGTAACTTACATCACCAACTTCACCAATGTCACCAACACTACCATTGTCACCAATGTCACCAATGTTGCCATTACCAAGGCCACCAACACCAACAATGCCATCAAAGCCACCTGGCAACTGACACCACCAACATCATTATCATCACCAATGTAACTTACATCACCAACTTCATCAATGTTTCCAATTTCACCGATGCCACTAACACAACTTATGGCACCAACACAACCAACACAACCAACACCACCAACGTCACCAATGTGGTCAATGTCATCAATGTTGCCAACACCACCAACATAAGTTACATCACCAACTTTATCAATGTCACCAACACAATTTATGATACCAACGTTGCCAAAGTCACCAACGTCTGTCAGAGTTTCATGTTTCCCATCAACAGTTTGATCATTTTCAGAGATTCAGACTCTGACTGGATGTAAAGAGGATGATGTTTTGGACCGTCCTCTGTTTGCTTCATCTCTCTGTTTCTCTGTTTCTCTGTTTCTCTCTGTCCTCGTTGACGTTACGACTTATCGGAAAGGTTGGAGAGGATCCTGGAGTTGAACTGTGGTTGTTAAGAGATGGATGAGTTTTTCATCTGGGACCTTGGAGACGAACAAAGACCAGGATCAGGAACACGACTCTGAGCGTTTGTGAAGAGTTTAATTCAGGAAAAAGACAAAGTGTTTTCAGTCAGAGCGGACGATAAAGACGTAAAAGCTGCTCCATCGTTTAAAGTCCGTCTGTAAGTCTGATGACGCCTGTTTGTGACGGCGCTGAGTCGTTTCACCGACACGTTTCTCACCCAGAAAACACAAACGCTCAGGTTTCAGAGTTTGTGTGACCTGAGCTCCCACTCTGAGTGTTTTATTTTTATTTTTCCTCTTTTATGAGGGAGGAGAGTTCGTCCTTCGACAGGAGCTGAGACTCTGACCCTGGAGCTCAGACAGACGCAGTAAATCAGGACTTTGTTCGTCCTGAGGGAACTTTCTGGACTCACAGACGCAGAGAGAGAAAAGTATTAAAGCTGCTCTGACGTCTCGCACATGTTAGAAAAATCACAGAAAAACATTTAAATCCAACATGTTTCTGACACCACGTCAGACTGGATCAGTCAGAGACGGTCAGCGCCGGGTCACATGATCCCTCTTTAATCCACAACAATTATCATAGAAAAGTTAAATATAAAGAGAGGATGTTAACACTGCTTAACTAACATCAAAGTCAAAATTTTGAGATTAATAGTCAAATAATGACATAAAAAGTTAAAATTTTAAGATAAAAAGTCAAATAATGAGATAAAAAGTTAAAAATTTTAAGATAAAAAGTCAAATAATGAGATAAAAAGTAAAAATTTTGAGATAAAAAGTCAAATAATGAGATAAAAAGTTAAAATTTTGAGATAAAAAGTCAAATAATGAGATAAAAAGTTAAAATTTTGAGATAAAAAAGTCAAATAATGGGATAAATATTAAAATTTTGAGATAAAGTCAGATAATGAGAGAAAAAGTTATAAATTTGAGATTTAATGTCAAATAATGAGATAAAAAGTTAAAATTTTGAGATAAAAAAAGTCATAACTTTGAAATAAAAGTCAAATCACTAAAGATATACAGTCAAAGTAATGAGATAAAAAGTCAAAATAATGGGAAAAATATTAAAATTTTGAGACAAAATAGTCCAATAATGAGATGAAATACTCAAATCATTGAAATAATATAGTTAAAACTTTGAGATAAAAACATCATAATTTCGAGGCAAGAGTCAAAACGTTGAAATTATATAGTCCAAGTTATGATATAAAAAGTCAAAATTCTGATCCAAAAGGTTGAAATTTTTAAAGAAAATGAAAACATAGAGATTATAAAGTTAAAATTATGAGAGAAAAAGTCAAATATTTTTAGATATAAAGAAGAGATCTTGACTTCATTTCAAAATTTTTACCTAATATGGGGAAAAAAATCCTTCTCAAAGCTGTTTTTTTATGTTTAACTGGCTCAAATGATCTTTTATGTCATTTATGTTTCCATTAAATTAAATGTATAAAATGTATTGTTTTAAATAAATGTTTGGGTTGTGAAGCTACTTTGTTGTTTTTGAGGATCTTTGGGTTTTTGTGTAGGATCTCACGGAGGGGTCCACCAACTACATCAGGGGGCCGTGGTTACCATGGTTACCAACAATTATCTGTGAAAAACAGACTTTTTTGAAAGAAAAGCTGCAGAGCGAGTCGTCTGTTGGAGTTTTCTTATTGGAAATTGTCAGAAATCAGCTCTATACCCTGTTATTTTATGAAGCAGAATAAAAATGTTTTAATGTTTTTGTGTTATTTATGTGACGGATCATTTCTGCCTCGTGGTCGCGTGTTCATGTTTATCCTCTGCTGTTTGTATTTTGCACAGCAGAGTTCTGCCCCGATGCAAACAGACACACACAGATGAGCAGAAAACAGAGCAGAAGAAACAGAAATAAATCAGTGTTTCTGTCTAAAAATACTTTGATAAAAGAAGAAAGAACAGGAGCTGAGTTTCACTGTAACGTCTTTATCAAATTCATGTTTTCATCTCTACAAACAGGAAGTCAGCAGCTTCTCCTCAGAGCGAAGGAGAAACAAAAGATCTATTTACAAACTGAGTTTCTCTCTGTTTCCATCATGTCTCAGACCAATAAGACAATTGGCACAAAAATTAAACAAAATAACTTATTTAGATTCAGGTTTTGCATAATTTTCATGAAGTTACACAGAAAAAACTGAAGTGTTTTTGTCTTATTCTTATGAAAAAAATGTTTTATTGGACTCAATATGAGCCAAATTAAGAAAACAAGTTCATAAAAATGTCTGATTTCAAGTTATTTAAACACATAATGATCTGATTTGCTTGCAATAAGTGAAAAAAATCTGCCAGTGGTGTAAAAAGAAATGTTTCTTGTATTAAGACATTATTCTAATTACAAGAAACTTCATGAGAAATTTTTCTCCCTGTTGGCAGAATTTTTTTCAGACATAATAATTTTATAATATCTTGAAATAAGATATTTCTTTAATTTTTTAGTTGAATGTGGCTCGTTTTGAGTCTTAAAAGACAATTTTTACATAAAATAAGACACTTGATTAGATTTCAGTTTTTGCTGTGTAATGGTACAGGATTAAAATCCTACATTTCCCATGATGCATTGTTGAGTGACATTGATGCTGCAGATTCAGAGCGTTTGGATTTAAAGTAAAAAAAATCAAAAATGAAAATAAAATCAGTGTTTGTGCAAAACAAAGAGAAGACAAACAGGAAGTTTTTACAAATTACTTTACAAAATAAAAGCAGGTTCAGCCCAATTCACCGTTTGATGACGTCACAGGAAGCGTTTAGTAAATTTATTCTGTACAATAAAAAAATCTGAGTTAAATTTTCTCATAAATACGTTTCATCAGGAGCCGATCTGTTTACACCAATGGAGAATCTGATTGGTCCACACAAATAAAAACACTTTAAAAACTCATCAGCAGGTTTTTTTTTTCTCTCGCACTGAAACTTTTTCTTTTTGTAGCCAAAAGACAGAAATAAAAAAATTATAAAAAGTGACAAAAACAAAAATATATGTACAGAGTGATATTTACAAACCTTAAATAATCCAGGAAGTGATTCTTCTACAAAAACACAAACAAAGACGACACAAAGAAACAGAAACAAAGTCCAAACATCAGGATCCAGATCTGAGGAATCTAGATCCTGATGTTTGTGGCTCCGCGGCGCCACCTGCTGGTCAAAGTGAGAACCACAGGCAGAGAGCAGCTTTAAGGAGGCGCCTCCAGCTCTCCACGCTTTCATCCATGTTTCCCAAAAGTCTTTCCAGGAGGTGGAGACAGATAATTCCACCTTAAACCGCCGCCGTCCTCAGACTCCCTCTGATTGGCTGATGAAGTACTCCGCCGTCCGTCGTCTGGCGGGGAGCGGCTGCCTTGGAGGCGGCGACGAAGAGGAGGCGGCGTGGTGATGCTGGTGGCGCCCTCGCAGGGAGGTGTGGTTGTGGTGATGGTGGGAGGACGGCGGAGGAGAGGGGGGGTCGCGCAGAGACGGGGGGACGGCGGACGCTTTGATGGGGACGATGCGCGTGTCCATGACCTCACAGTCGACCTGCATCATCATCTCGTAACCTTGAGACGAGTTGTAGAGGCTCTCTGAGGACGAGGAGGAGGAAACGGTTATTTAAGGAGGAATGATGGAGATAAAAACGAGTCTGAGACACAAACTCACCGTTCACCGACATGGCGGGCATCACCAACGACATCTTAGGGCGACTGGTTTTGTTGTGACTGATGGCCGGAAGCAGGAGGTGATCCTAAAAAAAAAAAAAACGAGGAGCGGAGCGAGTTCAACGTCTGAATGTGAGGAGGTTACTCCGGGGCGCCAGCGTTCGCTATTCGTATGATGTCATCAAAGTTTAAACAGTAACGCCAAGTTTAGATTCTTCAGTTTTCTCATCAATAACAGCAGCTTCACAGTCTTAGAGCATTTCCTCCTCAATGTACATCTGACAAAGCTGCAAGTCTTTGTTTTCAACAGGGTTCTAGCTGCAACACTAAAGTGACTCCATCCTTTTCTGTTGAGTTTTCATCCCAGGACAGCTTGTGATAGACAACAAGCGCTCCCTGCTTGACTGGTCTTGTGTAATTTCTCTATTAGAGGGTCGTTTATTGGCTAACAGGCCTGTCACTCACTCCTACAGTAACCAATCACCTTACACTTCATTTTAAGCCAGATGTAGCCATTTAGATCATTGGTGAGACTTTTTCCGGCCGGAAGAGGAACAATCTGAGACTGTGAATAATTTCATGATTTTTGTTGAACCTTTCCACAAACAAAGCAAAGTCGACTAAAAAGAGGAAACTCACAAATTCAACAAATCAAAATTCTAAGGTGAAAGTTGTAAACTTTATATTGAAGTCAGGATTCAGGAAAAAAAAGTCTGAAGTCTTCGATTCATGTCGTAATTTCTAGGAAAACAAAACTGGAGAATGAAGTCAGAACCCTGGGAAAAAGTTAGAAATTTGAGAAAAAGTTTGTTTTAAAGCCAAAAGATTCTGGTTTTTGGTTTGCAGAAAATGAGCCAAATTTTTGAGATTCTTTTCTAGAAAGAAGAAAAATCAGGATCTTGGGGGGAAAAACGTGTAATTGTAAAGTGTAAATCCCCCCAATGAGGAGCAATCTGTGACTGTGAACTACAATTTCATAACCTTTTTTTTTTAAATTCACCATGAAGAGAGCAAAGTTGACGACAACGATTTTGTTTGAACAAAGTCTTTGGATGAGATTGTGGAGTATTTGTTCACCTGAGACTAAAAACTCTCTAACTCCTACAAAGTTTTACCTAAAAAGCTCAAATTTCACCCAGATGTAGATGAGAAGGTGTAGAAGTGATGTGGTGGATGTTTTATGTCTGACATGAAGCATCTTGAAGTTAACGATGCTCAAATATTTGTTACAAAGTGGGAAAAAGTGTTTCAGCTGCATTTATCCTGATGTGAACTTAAACCACATATAAAAACATGACATTTTCTGAATCTAGAGACTTTAATGTTTTTAAATGAGGAGAAACTGATGAACTTTGACCTCATGGTTCTACAGTTTTAAGATTTAAAAAGGCCAGAACTGGGTGGATGTTAAGGGGTTAAACAAAGGGTTAGTTTAAAGAGAGGGTCAGTTTAAAGAGAGGGTTAATTAAAGAGAGGGTTAGTTTAAAGGGAGGTTTAATTAAAGAGAGGTTTAATTAAAGAGAGGGTTAGTTTAAAGGGAGGTTTAATTAAAGAGAGGTTTAATTAAAGAGAGGGTTAGTTTAAAGAGAGGTTTAATTAAAGAGAGGTTTAATTAAAGAGAGGGTTAGTTTAAAGAGAGGTTTAATTAAACAAAGGGTCAGTTTAAAGAGAGGGTTAGTTTAAAGAGAGGGTTAGTTTAAAGAGAGGGTCAGATTAAAGAGAGGGTCAGTTTAAAGAGAGGGTTAGTTTAAAGAGAGGGTCAGTTTAAAGAGAGGGTCAGTTTAAAGAGAGGGTTAGTTTAAAGAGAGGGTTAGTTTAAAGAGAGGGTCAGTTTAAAGAGAGGGTTAGTATAAAGAGAGGGTCAGTTTAAAGAGAGGGTTTGTTTAAAGAGAGGGTTTGTTCAAAGAGAGGGTTAGTTTAAAGAGAGGTTAGTTTAATGTCTTCGTACCCGTCTGAAGGAGACGACGTAGAACGTGTCCTCTTTGCGGTCGATGGCGTCCAGGAAGTCGTTGTAGGTGACCTCAGGACCAGAAAGCACCTGGAGGTGACTGCAGACACAAACAAAGAAACAAAATTATAATAAAAAATTCAACAACAGTTCAGTATTTTCTCCCTTTTAAAGCTCTAATATATTTTTTGGTTCCTGAAAGCTTCACACTAAGTTTAACCCTTTAACGACACATTTTCACTTGAATGTTCTTTACTCCTAAAATGTTTACACAGTTGGAAGATTTCAAACAGTTTCTAAAAGCTGAGATGTTGCTCTTTCAGTCATATATGATTATTACAGTAATTTATCTCAGTTTGAGGAGTTTCTGTGGTTGTTTTGTGTTCACAGACCTTTCTATGGAGCGGTGAGTCTGGATGGGCAAATATCTGGAGAAGTTCGTCTTCCTCAGCTGAGCTTTCTGCAAAAACAAAGAGAAACAGAGATAGAAATCAGTGGTTCTGTCCTCTTACCTTTGTTTGTTAAAATTTCAGCTCGAATTCAGCATAAATGATTCAGAAAACAGTCGTTCATATCAAGAAGAGCTGGTTTGTGAAGTTTTATTTCATAGTTATTCCTGTTCTTTGTTTCTTTATTGATGCCACTGAGTGGGGCTTTTATTTTGAAGGCTGGTACAAATGAATATTGTTATTGTTATTATTATTATTATTATTTTATTTATTGTCACTCATTGACAAATGAGCAGATAAATATTTAAATCATCAGTTAGTGAGAAAGTAATTTCTCTACATCTCCTTCAGGGAAAGTCAAACAAGAAAAATGAATAAATAAATTCATTAACAGGTCCTGCTCTGACACATTTCAGACCTGTTTTTAAGATCCAACATTTTCAATAAATTTATGACATTTTATGGCCTTAAATTTAGATAAAGAAATCTAGGACTTTTTATAAGTTAGCACCCTGATTCAGGATTTTCAGTCACGTAAAATGATCTTGCTGCAAGAACAGATGATGTCAGTGGTCGAGTGTTTTAATCTTATTTCACAGCAGCGTAAATATTTAGAGAAGACGTTAAATTCCAGCAGACCTGAGCGATTTTCGCCTTCTTTGCAATCTTTGGTTTCCCTCCAGATTTCTTCCTGTCGATCTGATGACGATGAACCCAACCTCTCAGCTCGTCGGCCAAACTGGAGGAAAGAAAAACAGAAACGAATAAGACACAGAGACGACAGGGACGACAGCGTCAGTCGGATTATTTCAGATAACTCAGTCAGAAAAAACGGACAAACACCAAGAGAAAACAAGACCTTTAGATTCACTTTAACAGAGTAAAATCAAGTTAATAACAAGGACAGAGAAAGAAATACAAAGTAGGGCTGAACGATTTATCATTTTCTGATCTAAATCACAATTTCAAACATGGTGATCATGTGATCGTTAAAGCTGTGATTTTCTCCTGCTCCTGACTGACCCAGGATCTGTTATATCAGCTGTTTCACACACACCTGTCTTTGAGTGTGAGACTGTTGGAAAAATCCTTTTTTCTTTGGGATTGTTGAATTTTGTTTTGAGTTGTTTTGTGTTTTATTTAATTTAACTTGACACAATTAGGAATATTTTGCACGACATCATTTTTAAAAGTTAAGAGTCAAAGATAGCTCTGTTTGTTCTTCAGTGTTTAAAACTAAAAATATAATTTAAAAAGTCTGGTTTAGAAATAACAGGAATAAGTGTTAGACTCTGGGTTTGATAGAAGTCAAAATTCGACTATTTCTCTAAAAATTTTCTTTTTTGCCTTTTATCCTATAATTTGTATTTATATTGTAAAATTTTGACTTAAATCTTAGAATTTTTACTTTTTATTTCAAAATGTAGCCTTTTTATCTTAGACTTTTGTTAAAATTTTGACCTTAAATGAGAAAGTTTGGACTTTTTTTTCACATAATGTTAAACTGATTTCTTAAACTCTGACAGTTTATTGACTTTTTGTCTCAAAATTTCCACTTTTCATATTACTTTTATTTAAAAGTTTGAAACAATTCTTACCTTCAGTTTTTATTTTCATCCTCACATTAGAGTAAAAGCTTTTGATGTTTCAGTGGTTTGATGTAATTTTCTGTCAAGTTTGTAAATGTTACTATAAATTGTGAAAACTTCACTAAAGTTTGATTTAAAGAAAATCGTGAATCGAATTGAAATCGCTGTATCTGTCAGAAAAATTGTAATTAGATCTTTTTCTGAAACAGAGAAAAGGGAGAGAGGGAGAAAGAGGGTGAGGAGGAGGTGAGGAACTAACCGCAGAGACTCAGAGCGGTTGAACTGTCGACAGTCAGAGGAGGTGAAGTAACGATCGATGTCCTGAAGAACCAGATCCTTCATGTCACTGAACACATCACTCAGGTTCCTGCAGAGACACACACACACACACACACACACACACACACACACACACACACACACACACACACACACACACACAGAATGAAACCAGACCCAGGTGCATGATGGGAAAGCTTATCTGAGCCTGCAGGACGAAGCTGAGGCTCCTCTTCCTCTGCTACAGCAGGTTAAAGTGTTAAAGTGTTTAAAGTTTTTTATTTTCTGACCTGAACTGAAAAGTCTCTGCAGCCTCTTCTCCCCCCTCCTCCTCTGTCTCCTCCCCCCTGCTGGACGGAGCAGGAACAGCTGTTTCCTGTTGCTGCTGTTGCTCCATCTCCAGCAGACGCCGCCCGGTGAACGACACCACGTCGTCCTGGAGACTCGACAACTTCCTGTCTGTGATGCTGCCATGGAAACCAGGAGGAGTCAGAACAGATTAAAGGTTTTTAGGATGTTTACACTAAAATTAAACATTCAAAGAGTCTGATTTAGATGATTGTTGAAGTAAATCACAGTGTTTACTTCTTTTTTTTTTTCTTTAACAACAAAACTTTTAAATATCAGAGAGTTACAGGATTTATTCAGATTTAATTACAGGCTCAAACACTAGAGGGAGCTGTGGCTCAAAGTGAACCTTCAGAAAGTTGAAAAGAGGAGAGGTTGGACTAAAAATAATAGAGATCTTTATTATTTTTTCATCCTTTTATTCTACCTGACGGGTCCGAAGCTGAAGGTCATGAACAGGAGGACGGCCATGACACAGACGGCGCGTTTGTTACTCGCAGAGTCGCTGCCCTGAAAAAACACACAGAGAGAAACGAGGTAAACAAACAGAAAACAGAGAAACAAACAGACCTGCAGCTGAGCAAACACATGACATCATATCAGTGGATCTACAGGACCAGAACCAGGACCAGGACCAGGACTAGAACCAGGACCAGAACCAGGACCAGGACCAGGACCAGGACTAGAACTAAACCCAGGTCTGATGTGGGTTCAGTCTGAAACTCTGAGACTTTTTTCAGTTTTTTCTCCCTTCAGCTGAACAGACAGAAAACAGCTGATCAATAACTCCTCCTCTTTCTCCTCTTTCTCCTCCTGGTGTCTCACCTCCTTCCCGGCCAGTCTCTCCCTGAGCGCCTGGTTCTCCCTGCGCAGCCTCTGGTTCTCCTGCTGCGCCTCCCTGAGCTGAGCCTCCAGGTTCTGCAGATACTCCTTCTTCTTCTTCCTGCTCTGACACGCCGACTCTCTGTTCTTGATCATTCGCTGCTGACGCTTCAACACCTTCATCTGCAGCAGGAGCAGGAGGAGCAGGAGGAGGTGCAGGAGCAGGAGAGAGAGAAAAGAGGAGGAGAGAGAGAGAGGAGGAGGAGAGAGAGAGAGAGGAGGAGGTGAGAGAGAGAGAGGAGGAGGTGCAGGAGGTGAGAGAGAGAGAGGAGAAGGTGCAGGAGGAGGGAGAGAGAGGAGAGAGAGAGGAGGAGGAGGAGAGAGGAGGAGAGAGGAGGAGAGAGGAGGTGCCGGAGGAGGAGGAGAGAGAGAGGTGGAGGTGCAGGAGGAGAGGAGGAGGTGCAGGAGGAGGGAGAGAGAGGAGGAGAGAGAGGAGGAGGTGCAGNCCTCCTCCTCTCTCCTCCTCCTCTCTCTCTCTCCTCCTCCTCCTGCACCTCCTCTCTCCTGCTCCTCCTGCACCTCCTCCTCTCTCCTCCTCCTCTCTCTCTCTCCTCCTCCTCCTGCACCTCCACCTCTCTCTCTCCTCCTCCTCCTGCACCTCCTCCTGCTCCTCCTGCTCCTGCTGCAGATGAAGGTGTTGAAGCGTCAGCAGCGAATGATCAAGAACAGAGAGTCTGCGTGTCAGAGCAGGAAGAAGAAGAAGGAGTATCTGCAGAACCTGGAGGCTCAGCTCAGGGAGGCGCAGCAGGAGAACCAGAGGCTGCGCAGGGAGAACCAGGCGCTCAGGGAGAGACTGGCCGGGAAGGAGGTGAGACACCAGGAGGAGAAAGAGGAGGAGGAGGAGGAGGAGAAGTTATTTATCAGCTGTTTCCTGAAAAAACTGAAAAACGTCTCAGAGTTTCAGACTGAACCCACATCAGACCTGGGTTTAGTTCTAGTCCTGGTCCTGGTCCTGGTCCTGGTTCTGGTCCTGGTTCTGGTCCTGGTCCTGGTTCTGGTCCTGGTCCTGGTTCTGGTCCTGTAGATCCACAGATATGATGTCATGTGTTTGCTCAGCTGCAGGTCTGTTTGTTTCTCTGTTTTCTGTTTGTTTACCTCGTTTCTCTGTGTGTTTTTTCAGGGCAGCGACTCTGCGAGTAACAAACGCGCCGTCTGTGTCATGGCCGTCCTCCTGTTCATGACCTTCAGCTTCGGACCCGTCAGGTAGAATAAAAGGATGAAAAAATAATAAAGATCTTTATTATTTTTAGTCCAACCTCTCATCTTTTCAACTTTCTGAAGGTTCACTTTGAGCCACAGCTCCCTCTAGTGTTTGAGCCTGTAACTAAATCTGAATAAATCCTGTAACTCTCTCTGATATTTAAAAGTTTTGTTGTTAAAGAAAAAAAAAAGAAGTAAACACTGATTTACTTCAACAATCATCTAAGTCAGACTCTTTGAATGTTAGATTTCAGTGTAAACATCCTGAAAACCTTTAATCTGTTCTGACTCCTCTTGGTTTCCATGGCAGCATCACAGACAGGAAGTTGTCGAGTCTCCAGGACGACGTGGTGTCGTTCACCGGGCGGCGTCTGCTGGAGATGGAGCAACAGCAGCAACAGGAAACAGCTGTTCCTGCTCCGTCCAGCAGGGGGGAGGAGACGGAGGAGGAGGGGGGAGAGGAGGCAGCAGAGGCTTTTCAGTTCAGGTCAGAAAATAAAAAACCTTTAAACACTTTAACCTGCTGTAGCAGAGGAGGAGGAGCCTCAGCTTTCCCATCATGCACCTGGGTCTGGTTTCATTCTGTGTGTGTGTGTGTGTGTGTGTGTGTGTGTGTGTGTGTGTGTGTGTGTGTGTGTCTGCAGGAACCTGAGTGATGTGTTCAGTGACATGAAGGATCTGGTTCTTCAGGACATCGATCGTTACTTCACCTCCTCTGACTGTCGACAGTTCAACCGCTCTGAGTCTCTGCGGTTAGTTCCTCACCTCCTCCTCACCCTCCACGGTTTTAGAAAAAGATCTAATTACAATTTTTCTGACAGATACAGCGATCAAACTTTAGTGAAGTTTTCACAATTTATAGTAACATTTACAAACTTGACAGAAAATTACATCAAACCATTGAAACATCAAAACCTTTTACTCTAATGTGAGGATGAAAATAAAAACTGAAGGTAAGAATTGTTTCCAACTTTTAAATAAAAGTAATATGAAAAGTGGAAATTCTGAGACAAAAAGTCAATAAACTGTCAGAGTTTAAGAAATCAGTTTAGCATTATGTGAAAAAAAGTCCAAACTTTCTCATCTAAGGTCAAGTTTTAAGACGACAAAAGTCTAAGATAAAAGTCTACGTTTTGAAATAAAGGCAGTCTTTGAGATAAACAGTAAAAATTCTAAGACTTAAGTCAAAATTTTACAACATAAATACAAATTATAGGATAAAGGGCAAAAAAGAAAATTTTTAGAGAAATAGTCGAATTTTGACTTCTATCAAATCCCTGAGTCTAACACTTATTCTTGTTATTTCTAAACTGACTTTTTAAATTATATTTTTAGTTTTAAACACTGAAGAACAAACAGAGCTATCTTTTACTATTAACTTTTAAAAATGATGTCGTGCAAAATATTCTTAATTGTGTCAAATTAAATTAAATAAAACACAAAACAACTCAAAACAAAATTCAACAATCTCAAGGAAAAAAGTATTTTTCCAACAGTCTCTCACTCAAAGACAGGTGTGTGTGAAACAGCTGATATAACAGATCCTGGGTCAGTCAGGAGCAGGAGAAAATCACAGCTTTAACGATCACATGATCACCATGTTTGAAATTGTGATTTAGATCAGAAAATGATAAATCGTTCAGTCCTACTTTGTATTTCTTTCTCTGTCCTTGTTATTAACTTGATTTTACTCTGTTAAAGTGAATCTAAAGTTCTTGTTTTCTCTTGGTGTTTGTCAGTTTTTTCTGACTGAGTTATCTGAAATAATGTGACTGACGCTGTCGTCCCTGTCGTCTCTGTGTCTTTGTCGTTTCTTTCCTCCAGTTTGGCCGACGAGCTGAGAGGTTGGGTTCATCGTCATCAGATCGACAGGAAGAAATCTGGAGGGAAACCAAAGATTGCAAAGAAGGCGAAAATCGCTCAGGTCTGCTGGGATTTAACGTCTTCTCTAAATATTTACGCTGCTGTGAAATAAGATTAAAACACTCGACCACTGACATCATCTGTTCTTGCAGCAAGATCATTTTACGTGACTGAAAATCCTGAATCAGGGTGCTAACTTATAAAAAGTCCTAGATTCCTTTATCTAAATTTAAGGCCATAAAATGTCATAAATTTATTGAAAATGTTGGATCTTAAAAACAGGTCTGAAATGTGTCAGAGCAGGACCTGTTACTGAATTTATTTATTCATTTTTCTTGTTTGACTTTCCCTGAAGGAGATGTAGAGAAATTACTTTCTCACTAACTGATGATTTAAATATTTATCTGCTCATTAGTCAATGAGTGACAATAAATAAAATAATAATAATAACAATAACAATATTCACTTGTACCAGCCTTCAAAATAAAAGCCCCACTCAGTGGCATCAATAAAGAAACAAAGAACAGGAATAACTATGAAATAAAACTTCACAAACCAGCTCTTCTTGATATGAACGACTGATTTCTGAATCATTTATGCTGAATTTGAGCTGAAATTTTAACAAACAAAGGTAAGAGGACAGAACCACTGATTTCTATCTCTGTTTCTCTTTGTTTTTGCAGAAAGCTCAGCTGAGGAAGACGAACTTCTCCAGATATTTGCCCATCCAGACTCACCGCTCCATAGAAAGGTCTGTGAACACAAAACAACGACAGAAACTCCTCAAACAGTGAAATTACTGTAATAATCATATATGACTGAAAGAGCAACATCTCAGCTTTAAGAAACCGTTTGAAATCTTCCAACTGTGTAAACTTTTGAGGAGTAAAGAACATTCAAGTGAAAAGGTGTCGTTAAAGGGTTAAACTTAGTGTAAAGCTTTCAGGAACCAAAAATTATATCAGAGCTTTAAAAGGGAGAAAATACTGAACTGTTGTTGAATTTTTTATTATAATTTTGTTTCTTTGTTTGTGTCTGCAGTCACCTCCAGGTGCTTTCTGGTCCTGAGGTCACCTACAACGACTTCCTGGACGCCATCGACCGCAAGGAGGACACGTTCTACGTCGTCTCCTTCAGACGGGTACGAAGACATTAAACTAACCTCTCTTTAAACTAACCCTCTCTTTAAACTATAACTCTCTTTAAACTAACCCTCTCTTTAAACTAACCTCTCTTTAAACTGACCCTCTCTTTAAACTTACCCTCTCTTTAAACTAACCTCTCTTTAAACTAACCCTCTCTTTAAACTAACCTCTCTTTAAACTAACCCTCTCTTTATACTAACCTCTCTTTAAACTGACCTTCTCTTTAAACTAACCCTCTATTTAAACTAACCCCCTCTTTAAACTGACACTCTCTTTAAACTAACCTCTCTTTAAAGTAACCCTTTCTTTAAACTAACCCTCTCTATAAACTAACCCTCTCTTTAAACTGACCCTCTCTTTAAACTAACCCTCTCTTTAAACTAACCTCTCTTTAAACTAACCCTCTATTTTAAATAACCCCTCTTTAAACTGACCCTCTCTTTAAACTAACCCTCTCTTTAAACTAACCTCTCTTTAAACTAACCCTCTATTTTAAATAACCCCTCTTTAAACTGACCCTCTCTTTAAACTAACCCTCTCTTTAAACTGACCCTCCCTTTAAACTAACCCTCTCTTTAAACTAACCCTCTCTTAAAACTGACCCTCTCTTTAAACTGACCCTTTCTTTAAACTAACCCTCTCTATAAACTAACCCTCTCTTTAAACTAACCCTCTCTTTAAACTAACCCTCTCTTTAAACTAACCCTCTCTTTAAACTAACCCTCTCTTTAAACTGACCCTCTCTTTAAACTAACCCTCTCTTTAAACTAACCTCTCTTTAAACTAACCTCTCTTTAAACTAACCCTCTCTTTAAACTAACCCTCTCTTTAAACTAACCCTCTCTTTAAACTAACCTCTCTTTAAACTAACCCTCTCTTTAAACTAACCCTCTCTTTAAACTAACCTCTCTTTAAACTGACCCTTTCTTTAAACTAACCCTCTCTTTAAACTAACCCTCTCTTTAAACTAACCTCTCTTTAAACTAACCCTCTCTTTAAACTAACCCTCTCTTTAAACTAACCTCTCTTTAAACTGACCCTTTCTTTAAACTAACCCTCCCTTTAAACTAACCCTCTCTTTAAACTAACCTCTCTTTAAACTAACCTCTCTTTAAACTGACCCTTTCTTTAAACTAACCCTCTCTTTAAACTAACCCTCTCTTTAAACTAACCCTCTCTTTAAACTAACCCTCTCTTTCAACTAACCCTCTCTTTAAACTAACCCTCTCTTTAAACTAACCCTCTCTTTAAACTAACCCTCTCTTTAAACTAACCCTCTCTTTAAACAAACCCTCTCTTTAAACTAACCCTCTCTTTAAACTAACCCTCTCTTTAAATTAACCCTTTCTTTAAATTAACCCTTTGTTTAACCCCTTAACATCCACCCAGTTCTGGCCTTTTTAAAGCTTATAACTGTAGAACCGTAAGGTCAAAGTTCATCAGTTTCTCCTCATTTAAAGATTAAAGTCTCTAGTTTCAGAAAGTGTCGTGTTTTTATATGTGGTTAAAGTTCACATCAGGATAAATGCAGCTGAAACACCTTTTGTTCCACTTTGTAACAAATTTTTGAACATCATTAAGTCCAAGATGCTTCATGTCAGACATAAAACATCCACCACATCACTTCTACACCTTCTCATCTACATCTGGGTGAAATTTGAGCTTTTTAGGTAAAACTTTGTAGGAGTTACAGAGTTTTTAGTCTCAGGTGAACAAATACTCCACAATCTCGTCCAAAGACTTTGTTCAAACAAAATCAGCTTCATCAGTGCTCAGTGTCCTCTTTGTCGTCAACTTTGCTCTCTTCATGGTGAAATTTAAAAAAAAAAAGGTTATGAAGTTGTAGTTCACAGTCACAGATTGCTCCTCATTGGGGGGATTTACACTTTTCAATTACACGTTTTTCCCCCCAAGATCCTGAATTTTCTCCTTTCTAGAAAAGAATCTCAAAAATTTGGCTCATTTTCTGCGAACCAAAAACCAGAATCTTTTGGCTTTAAAACAAACTTTTTCTCAAATTTCTAACTTTTTCCCAGGGTCCTGACTTCACTCTCCAGTTTTGTTTTCCTAGAAATTACGACATGAATCGAAGACTTCAGACTTTTTTTTCCTGAATCCTGACTTCAATATAAAGTTTACAACTTTCACCTTAGAATTTTGATTTGTTGAATTTGTGAGTTTCCTCTTTTTGTCAACTTTGCTTTATTTGTGGAAAGGTTCAACAAAAATCATGAAATTGTTCACAGTCACAGATGGTTCCTCTTCCAGCCGGAAAAAGGTCTCACCAATGATCTAAATGGCTACAGCTGGCTTAAAATGAAGTGTAAGGTGATTGGTTACTGTAGGAGTGAGTCACAGGCCTGTTAGCCAATAAACAACCCTCTAATAGAGAAATTACACAAGACCAGTCAAGCAGGGAGCACTTGTTGTCTATCACAAGCTGTCCTGGGATGAGAACTCAACAGAAAAGGATGGAGTCACTTTAGTCTTGCAGCTAGAACCCTGTTGAAAACAAAGACTTGCAGCTTTGTCAGATTGACATTGAGGAGGAAATGCTCTAAGACTGTGAAGCTGCTGTTATTGATGAGAAAACGGAAGAATCTAAACTTGGCGTTACTGTTTATACTTTGATGACATCATACGAATAGCGAACGCTGGCGCCCCCCGGTGGAACATAAGAAGTTACCTCCTCACATTCAGATGTTGAACTCGCTCCGCTCCTCGTTTTTTTTTTTTTAGGATCACCTCCTGCTTCCCGCCATCAGCCACAACAAAACCAGTCGCCCTAAGATGTCGTTGGTGATGCCCGCCATGTCGGTGAACGGTGAGTTTGTGTCTCAGACTGGTTTTTATCTCCATCATTCCTCCTTAAATAACCGTTTCCTCCTCCTCGTCCTCAGAGAGCCTCTACAACTCGTCTCAAGGTTACGAGATGATGATGCAGGTCGACTGTGAGGTCATGGACACGCGCATCGTCCCCATCAAAGCGTCCGCCGTCCCCCCGTCTCTGCGCGACCCCCCCTCTCCTCCGCCGTCCTCCCACCATCACCACAACCACACCTCCCTGCGAGGGCGCCACCAGCATCACCACGCCGCCTCCTCTTCGTCGCCGCCTCCCAGGCAGCCGCTCCCCGCCAGACGACGGACGGCGGAGTATTTCATCAGCCAATCAGAGGGAGTCTGAGGACGGCGGCGGTTTAAGGTGGAATATCTGTCTCCACCTCCTGGAAAGACTTTTGGGAAACGTGGATTAAAAGCGTGGAGAGCTGGAGGCGCCTCCTTAAAGCTGCTCTCTGCCTGTGGTTCTCACTTTGACCAGCAGGTGGCGCCGCGGAGCCACAAACATCAGGATCTAGATTCCTCAGATCTGGATCCTGATGTTTGGACTTTGTTTCTGTTTCTTTGTGTCGTCTTCGTTTGTGTTTTTGTAGAAGAATCACTTCCTGGATTATTTAAGGTTTGTAAATATCACTCTGTACATATATTTTTGTTTTTGTCACTTTTTATAATTTTTTTATTTCTGTCTTTTGGCTACAAAAAGAAAGAGTTTCAGTGAGAGAGAAAAAAAAAAAACCTGCTGATGAGTTTTTAAAGTGTTTTTATTTGTGTGGACCAATCAGATTCTCCGTTGGTGTAAACAGATCGGCTCCTGATGAAACGTATTTATGAGAAAATTTAACTCAGATTTTTTTATTGTACAGAATAAATTTACTAAACGCTTCCTGTGACGTCATCAAACGGTGAATTGGGCTGAACCTGCTTTTATTTTGTAAAGTAATTTGTAAAAACTTCCTGTTTGTCTTCTCTTTGTTTTGCACAAACACTGATTTTATTTTCATTTTTGATTTTTTTTACTTTAAATCCAAACGCTCTGAATCTGCAGCATCAATGTCACTCAACAATGCATCATGGGAAATGTAGGATTTTAATCCTGTACCATTACACAGCAAAAACTGAAATCTAATCAAGTGTCTTATTTTATGTAAAAATTGTCTTTTAAGACTCAAAACGAGCCACATTCAACTAAAAAATTAAAGAAATATCTTATTTCAAGATATTATAAAATTATTATGTCTGAAAAAAATTCTGCCAACAGGGAGAAAAATTTCTCATGAAGTTTCTTGTAATTAGAATAATGTCTTAATACAAGAAACTTTTCTTTTTACACCACTGGCAGATTTTTTTCACTTATTGCAAGCAAATCAGATCATTATGTGTTTAAAGAAATTAAATTCAGACATTTTTATGAACTTGTTTTGTTAATTTGGCTCATATTAAGTCTAATAAAACATTTTTTCATAAGAATAAGACAAAAAAACAGTTCAGTTTTTTCTGTGTAACTTCATGAAAATTATGCAAAACCTGAATCTAAATAAGTTATTTTGTTTAATTTTTGTGCCAATTGTCTTATTGGTCTGAGACATGATGGAAACAGAGAGAAACTCAGTTTGTAAATAGATCTTTTGTTTCTCCTTCGCTCTGAGGAGAAGCTGCTGACTTGGAAACATGAATTTGATAAAGACGTTACAGTGAAACTCAGAGCTTCTGTTCTTCCTTCTTTCATCAAATATTTTAACTTAGAAACACTGATTTATTTCTGTTTCTTCTGCTGGTTTGCTGTCTGCTGTTTGCTCATCTGTGTGTGTCTGTTTGCATCAGGGCAGAACTCTGCTGTGCAAAATACAAACAGGAGAGAAGAAACATGAACACGCGACCACGAGGCAGAAATGATCCATCACATAAATAACACAAAATTTTAACTTTTTATCTCATTATTTGATTTTTTATCTCAAAATATTTACTTTTGATCTCAAAATTTTAACTTTTTATCTCATTATTTGACTTTTTATCTCAAAATATTTACTTTTGATCTCAAAATTTTAACTTTTTATCTCATTATTTGACTTTTTATCTCAAAATTTTAACTTTTTATACCATTATTTGACTTTTTTGTCCCAAAATTTTAAATTTTTATCTCATTATTTGACTTTTTTATCCCAGAATTTTAACGTTTTATCTCATTATTTGACTTTTTTTATCTCAAAATTTTAACTTTTTATCTCATTATTTGACTTTTTATCTCAAAATTTTAACTTATCTCATTATTTGACTTTTTTATCCCAGAATTTTAACGTTTTATCTCATTATTTGACTTTTTTATCCCAGAATTTTAACGTTTTATCTCATTATTTGACTTTTTTATCTCAAAATTTTAACTTTTTATCTCATTATTTGACTTTTTTATCTCAAAATTTTTAACTTTTTATCTCATTATTTGATTTTTTTATCTCAAAATTTTGACTTTGATGTTAGTTAAGCAGTGTTAACATCCTTTCTTTATATTTAACTTTTCTATGATAATTGTTGTGGATTAAAGACGGATCATGTGACCCGGCGCTGACCGTCTCTGACTGATCCAGTCTGACGTGGTGTCAGAAACATGTTGGATTTAAATGTTTTTCTGTGATTTTTCTAACATGTGCGAGACGTCAGAGCAGCTTTAATACTTTTCTCTCTCTCTCTCTGCGTCTGAGAGTCCAGAAAGTTCCCTCAGGACGAACAAAGTCCTGATTTACTGCGTCTGTCTGAGCTCCAGGGTCAGAGTCTCAGCTCCTGTCGAAGGACGAACTCTCCTCCCTCATAAAAGAGGAAAAATAAAAATAAAACACTCAGAGTGGGAGCTCAGGTCACACAAACTCTGAAACCTGAGCGTTTGTGTTTTCTGGGTGAGAAACGTGTCGGTGAATTGACTCAGCGCCGTCACAAACAGGCGTCATCAGACTTACAGACGGACTTTAAACGATGGAGCAGCTTTAACGTCTTTATCGTCCGCTCTGACTGAAAACACTTTGTCTTTTTCCTGAATTAAACTCTTCACAAACGCTCAGAGTCGTGTTCCTGATCCTGGTCTTTGTTCGTCTCCAAGGTCCCAGATGAAAAACTCATCCATCTCTTAACAACCACAGTTCAACTCCAGGATCCTCTCCAACCTTTCCGATAAGTCGTAACATCAACGAGGACAGAGAGAAACAGAGAAACAGAGAGATGAAGCAAACAGAGGACGGTCCAAAACATCATCCTCTTTACATCCAGAGTCTGAATCTCTTAAAATGATCAAACTGTGTTGATGGGAAACATGAAACTCTGACAGACGTTGGTGACTTTGGCAACGTTGGTACCATAAGTTGTGTTGGTGACATTGATGAAGTTGGTGATGTAACTTATGTTGGTGGTGTTGGCAACATTGATGACATTGACCACATTGGTGACGTTGGTGGTGTTGGTTGTGTTGGTTGTGTCGGCAATGTTGGTGCCATAAGTTGTGTTAGTGGCATCGGTGAAATTGGAAACATTGATGAAGTTGGTGATGTAAGTTACATTGGTGACGTTAATGGTTTTGGTGGTGTCAGTTGCCAGGTGGCTTTGGTGAGATTGTTGGTGTTGGTGGCATTGGTGACGTAAGTTGTGTTGGTGGCCTTGGCAATGGCAACATTGGTGACATTGGTGACTTTGGTGACATTGGTGTCATTGTTGATTAAACTGTGTTGGTTGCATTGGTGATATCAACATTGGTGAAGTTGGTGATGTAAGTTACATTGGTGATGTTGGTGACATTGGTGACACTGGTGATGTTGGGGTTGTCAGTTGCCAGGTGGTTTTGGTGGCATTGTTGGCGTTGGTGACATTCATGGTGTTGGTGACTTTGGTGACCTAAGTTGTGTTGGTGGCATTGGTGATGGCAACATTGGTGAGGCTAGTGTTGTTGGTGACGTTTGTGACTTTGGTGGTATCAGTTGCCAGGTGGCTTTGATGGCATTGTTGGCGTTGGTGACATTCATGGTGTTGATGACTTTGGTGACCTAAGTTGTGTTGGTGGCATTGGTAATGGCAACATTGGTGAAGTTAGTGTTGTTGGTGACGTTTGTGACTTTGGTGACGTTGGTGGTGTCAGTTGCCAGGTGGTTTTGATGGCATTGTTGGCCTTGGTGACGTTGGTGGTGTTGGTTGTGTTGGCGACGTTGGCACCATAAGTTGTGTTGGTGGCATTGATGAAGTCGGTAATGTCAGTTACGTTGGTGGTGTTGGTCACAATGGTGATGTTGGTGGTGTCAGTTGCCAGGTGGCTTTGTTGGCATTATTGGCGTTGGTGACATTGGTGACGTAAGTTGTGTTAGTGGCATTGGTGATGGCAACATTGGTGAAGTTGGTGATGTAAGTTACGTTGGTGACGTTGGTGTAGTCAGTTGCCAGGTGGTTTTGGTGGCATTGTTGGCATTGGTGATGTTGATGTTACTGGTGTTGGTGACGCCAGTTTCTAGGTGGCTTTCATGGTATTGCTGGTGTTGGTGATGTAAGTTACGTTGATGTTACTGGCGTTGGTGACATTGATGTTGTTGGTGGCATTAGTTGCTAAGTGGCTTTGATGAAATTCTTTGTGTTGGTGCTGTTTGTGGGGTTAGTTGTGCTGCGAAATATTGGTGGCACTTGCAAACGCAGCATCTATACCAGCATCTTTTGTTTGTTTGTTGTTTTTTTTAACAGAAGTTTGAATGAGACATTGAACAAAAGTAAGTGCCAGCTTTGTTATCACAAAAAAAGTCCCAAATTAGGCATAAACAATGATAAAAAAAGATTTATTCTTACTTGTCAGGTTAGGCTGAAAATATGACTGAATTATAAACTGTTTGGGAGCCAAAAGAGTCGACTTTTTTTGGGGAGTCGAGCCAAAAGAACTGATTCTCTGTAAAGAGCTGAACTTCCCATCACTGGTTGGCAAACACACCTGGATAATGAGAAACTTCCACGTCGGTACAAACTGAAAAATGAGAATTAAACTGACCAAGATCAAAGAGAAATTCATCAGGACAGTCTGGATGAAGTCAAACTTTAAATTTGAAGGATTTAAAAACAATCATTTCATAAAACTCTGAGTGTTTCTCTCTCAAAAGTTTCCAGAAACGAATCATCATTTCTCTTTGAACTCAGCCTGGTGATCTAATCACACCTCTGACCGCCATCGTAGCGGCAGACGGCGGCTTTAACGACCGTCCCTGCTTTGTTCTGTCCTCCGTCCTCCTCCCGTCATGGCAGCAGCTCCAGGATAAACTGGTTCCAGAACCGTTCAGACTCTTTCTTCTTCTTCAGCTGCTTTTATGATTCACTGTAATCACCTCGAGCTTCGTAACCACGTGAAGGACGTTTCCAAACTCTGACCGTTACTGTCGCTCTCATCCTTCACCACAATCACCTTCAGCTGAATCCACGTCTTTCATTTTCCACTGCAGCTCGACCGCCGCCACCACGCCAAAGCTCCTTTAAATGATTTCATTACTGCAGAGCTGCAACCGCTCAGTTATTAACGGAAACTTAACCACAGAGACCTCGTGGTCGTCATGGAGGATTATCCAGGTTAGCTCCACTTTAATTCAACTGAACCGTCAACAAAATGAAGAGTTTGACATCAGGTTGCTGCGTGATTGCATTCAAAAACACCCCACCAACACAACCAATGCCACCAACACAACCAATGCCACCAAATGCCACCAATGTCACCAACGCCACCAAAGCAAACAAGGTCAATAACCCAACCAATGTCACCAACGCCACAAACGTCTCAAACGCCACCAATGTCACGAACATAAGCAATGCTACCAACCCAAGCAAAGCAACCAATGCCAATAATGCAACCAACGCCACCAACGCTACCAATGCCACCAACACCATTAATGCCATCAACAACGCCAATACAACCGATGCCACCGATGTCACCAACGCCACCAACACCACCAACACCTCTAATACAACTAACGCCACCAACGCCATTGTTGCCACCAACACCTCTAATACAACTAACGCCACCAACGCCATTGTTGCCACCAACACCTCTAATACAACTAACGCCACCAACGCCATTGATGCCACCAACACCACCAATGCAACAAACGCCACCAACGCCATTGATGCCACCCACACCACCAATGCAGCCAACGCCACCAACGCCATAGATGCCATCAACACCACCAATGCAGCCAACGCCACCAACGCCATCGATGCCACCAACACCACTAATGCAACCAAAGCCACCAACGCCATCGATGCCACCAACACCACCAATACAACCAATGCCACCAATACAACCAACGCCACCAACGGCATTGCTGCCATCAACACCACCAATGCAACCAACGCCATTGATGCCACCAATACAACCAACGCCACCAACGGCATTGCTGCCATCAACACCACCAGTGCAACCAACACCACCAACGCCATCAATGCGACATTAATACAACCCTAACGACCCAAATGACAATCAATGCAACTAACCATTGCAACCAACATGAGATCAACGTGACACCAATGCCACCAACTACACCAACGCCACCACAGGTCCAATGCAACGCCAGTATGACATCATCCTGACCGTGGCGCTCTCCTCCTCTCCTCGTCTGCTGTTTCACTCTCTGAGTAAAGACGTTTTGACTGAGTGTCCTCCAGCTCAGATTACATCATATTTTCCATGTAGTTCATAAAAACCTGAGTGTAGAAGTTTCACCTGAAAGTGAAATGTTGTCTTTTCTTTTACGGCTCCTCTCTGCAGCTGCTGAAAAAGCAGAAAGCGTTTTTCTGGGCTGGTGTCGTGAAGCGTGGACGCGTGTGGAAATATTTCCTGTGGAGCTGTAACTCGGCTGAGTCGACTCCAGCGCCGCTCTTAAATTCATCATCTCTCATTTTCCACACTCCACAGGTAAGAATGTGAGTGCGGCTCGGGAAAACAGAGCTCGGTTACCAGGCAACCAGGAAACAGGCCCCAGGAATGTGGGATTGTGGGAGTTGGAGGCCGGTCTCTGCTTCGAGACAGGAAATGGATGAGCTCATTTCTCTGTGTCTTTATAACCTTTTTTACCTTTTCTATAAAAGTTTATCTCTCCTCCAGGGAGCTTTAATTACTCAACGTTTCAGGAGACGGAAAAAGAAGTTAACGAGCAAAAAGAGGGAGGAGGTTACGGGCGCCGGGGGTCGTATATCTACGAGATAAACGCTCAGAAATCAAAGCTGCTGATGCCAAACTGAAGGTTTCAGTGGTTAAATCAGAACTCACACTTCTGTTTTCACTCAGCAGCGTTTTTACTTTTCTTTAAATCTACAGAAAGACGAAATAATAAACTGCTCTTAATTTATTCTAGAGTCATCGTCTGCCTCCTCCGTGAACTCTGAGTCATCGTAGCCAGAACAAACTATACGAGAACAAACTATACGAGAACAAACTATACGAGAACAAACTATACGAGAACAAACTATACGACCAACATGTGGAGTCTCTGTTTTTCTGTCTGATCTCCGTGTTGCTGCTGGCAGGAAACTGCCGTCGTTGGCCTCGGCGCCGCTCGCTGTCAGAGGCGTGATGTTTGAGCTTCACTGCGGCCGTTGATGGCAGCGTTCATACATTATTTCAGTTTAACCACACAGGGGGGGGGGGGGGGGGGGGGGGTGATGTCACTGCAAACATGGAGGTCTGATGTTCAGATTGACATGAAACTCAGCGCTGATCTTCTTCATCTGGAGATTTTATAATCTGATTTAATCTGATTTAATCTGATTTAATCTGATGTAGGGCTGAACAATTTCAGAAAAAGATCTAATTGCAATTTTTCTGGCAGATACAGCGATTTCAATTCTATTCACGATTTTCTTTAAATCAAACTTTAGTGAAGTTTTCACAATGTACAGCAACATTTACAAACTTGACAGAAAATTACATCAAACCATTGAAACATCAAAAGCTTTTACTCTAATGTGAGGATGAAAATAAAAACTGAAGGTAAGAATTGTTTCAAACTTTGAGATAAAAGGTCAATATTTTAATATGAAAAGTGAAAATTTTGAGAAATAAAGACAAAATTCTGAGACAAAAAGTCAAGATTTTGAAATGAACCTTCTTAAGTTTAAGAAATCAGTTTAACATTATGTTAAAAAAGTCCAAACTTCAAAAGTTTATGTTTTGTCTAAGATCAAAAGTCTACGTTTTGAAATAAAAAGTCCAAATTTTGATATAGAAAGTCAAAATTCGAAGATTTTTCGATAAGTTGTCGAATTTTGACTCTTCTCAAAACCGAACACCCATTCCTGCTTTTTCTAAACTGGTCTTTTTAAATTGTATTTTTAGTTTTAGAAACTGAAGAACAGAAAGAGCTATCTCTGACTCTTAACTTTTAAAAATGATGTAGCGCAAAATATCCTTAATTTTGTCAAGTTAAATAAAATAAAATGAAATAAACAACAATCTCAGGATCTCCGCTCCAGGACTTATATGATCCTGTATGAGATCCAGCCCGGTGCAACCATATGACATCACTACCCAGACGTTACTGCGGCGTAAACAACAATGGCGGCCTACAGGGGAAACTATTTTTTCACATTTTATACAAACTAAGATATTTAGAGAGATTTTATTATGGTTCTTATGTAGCTGGTAAAAACACTGATCATTTAGGAAAATGACGTTCTGGTAGCCAAATCACTGAAGGCTAAAACATGAGCTGAAGTCAGATTCTCTTGGTCTCGGTTCCAGTGTAAACACTAAAGTTGGGTTTGGACCAAAGGAACCAAAAACATATAAAACTAACAGTTTTATTTGAGCTCCCGTGTGTGTGAGCGCCCTCTGCTGGCTGCTCCTCAAACCCCTAAAACTGTGAAAGTGTGAAACGTTCTGATGTTTCTGACTCTTTCTTCGGGGTCTTACAGGGAAACAAAGGTAAACACAGAGAGCGAGGGAGGACCTGTCAGCTGGGAACCATTAACCTTACAGCTGTGTTTTCAGGGGGGCGCGCGCTGCGGTCATGTGTCCCCAATAAAAGTGTTCCCCCTTCAACCAGATGTTCAGGTTCCTGCTGATGGTTCCAGCAGCTGTGGGTGAAATATGCATCGCTAATGTGAGACAGGAACCTGAGATCTGCTCCGAGTGAGTGAGTGTGTGTGTGAGTGTGTGTGTGTGTGAGTGTTTTCAGCCTCACTCACACACACACACACTCACACACACACACACTCACACACTATTATTAGAGCTGTGGTGAATCAGTGTGTGGTCATGTTCTGGTCACATTTTCTCACAGATGTGGTTGAAAACAAAGAGTCAGAAACAGTTTCTCTTTTTTTCTGTTTCATGCTGTTTTCATGTTTTCAATCTGAGAAACACTTAAATTAAATTTAAATCTGTTAAAGCTTAAATTTCACTCCCTCAAAGTCACAAAGTCGAAGCCTCTTGCAGCTGATTTTTGTGACCAAACTTTAAATTTTGGGTCTTTTTTTTCAGCCTAACTCTGACTCTTTTGTGGCTTTAGACAGAAATTATTGGTTGTTGGTCACTGCTGACAGTTTTTATTGCATATTTTCCATGTTGTTGTTTTTATAGGCACAAACATGACGACAAAGTTGGTTCGGACCATAAAAAAAACCCAGTGACAAAACCAAACCCCAAAAACAACCACAGGGGGGCTGACGTGCTCCACAGCGCCCCCTAGGTGATAGAAACAGCACTTCCTGCTACTTTGGGCGACAAGCTTGAATTTTTTTCTGCGTTTCTTTAATAATCAAACCTTTTTTGTACAGAAGTAGAAACTATAAATACAGAGTAACCAGGATTAGTTTACAAAGTGACAGTTTTATTTTTCAAATTCAGAAAACTTTATTTATCCCCGAGGAAAAATTAAAGGTAGAGAGAGCAGAAAACAATGTAAACAACTGTAAACAAAGATAAAGAACAAACAGCACAAACTTCAGCATTAAACAGTAAATTTAGTTTACTGCTGAAAACGCTGAATCCAGGAAAATTAGAATAAAGAAAATGCTTGGACACAAAAAAATACTTAAACTCAGTCTTAAAATTCTTCTTATTCTAAAATGATAAATCCTAAAATAGTAGAATACTTAGTAAACTACTTGAAAATATTGAAATACTCAAAAAAATACCAAACTACGTAAAAATAGATAATTAAAATACTGAAATACTCAACAATTAAATACTATAAATATTAAAACATATTGGATGCAGTTGTTCAGTGTGTTTTGTTTTAATTTTATAATGAATAATAATTACTGAAGATTTATTTATTTTTTTATCAGTCATGTTTTGTTTTTGTTACTAGAAATTCTAGGCGACCCCTTTTTTGATTCCAGGCGACCCCATGTGGGGTCACGACCCTCAGGTTGAGAAACTCTGCTGTAATCAAACAGGAAACAGGAGGATTTTTTATCTTTATGAATTAAAAACCACAGAATCATTGTTTTTCTCTAAATGTTTTATTCCGTGTTCAGGTCTCTGGTGTGATTCCTGACTCCTGTGTGTGCCTTGCTCAAAGGTTGCCCGTCAGTCTTCATGGATATAAACGTTCTGGATGATTGTTTTCACACCTTCACACACAGTTTGACCTGAAGAATTTATCACTTCATAAATCCTGGTTTCTGCGATTCTCCAGGATCCAGAACCAGAACCAGAGGCAGCTGGATCCATGATGTTTGAAAACAGGAAGCAGATTTAAGGCGGAGACGCAGCTGGAGTCAGGAAACACAACGAGTGAGTCACAGCAACTGTAAACACACACACACACATACACACACACACACACACACACACACACACACACACACACACACACACACATTTTCCAAATCAGAATCAAAGTTTTCATTTTTATAAAGGATTAATTCACCATCGTACAAAACACAACAATGTTGTTTCATTTCTCCCTGAAGTCGTCGTCATGTGAACAGAGAGAATCTAACACGTCACTACTTTTAAAAACAATCCCTCTGTACTTTATTATGAAATTATTTTTAGGTTTCCCATTTGATGTGTAGTTGCCATTATTTACTTTATTGAAATAATGAAATATTTTAGACTTATTTTGAAAGGAAAAAACACAAACATGAGGGGAAATGAGGATTTTTCTAAAACAAAACTAAAAAAAAATGTTTCCATAAACAGGTATGTCTCAGAAAATGAGAATATAAAGAAAAACTGAACTTTTTATTCTCACGTCAGATATTATATGAACTCATTCTACATAAAGTGAATAATTTCAAGCCTTTATTTCTGTAAATGTTGATGATTATTGCTCACAGAGAATGAAAACACTGAATTCTGTGTCTCAGAAAATTTGAAGATACTAATAAGATCAATAAAAAAGGAGATTATAAACAGAAATGTCAGGACTTCAAATTCAATTTTTTCTGCTTTTCAACCATTTTTCCACCTTTAACTTATTTCTACAACTTCTTTTAGCTGTTTATGCCACATTCCATCCATTAATATTTTATTTTTTGTTTGTTTGTTTTTACAATTTTTGCTGCTTTTTGACATTTTTTTCCACCCTAAACTTAATTTGATTGGCTGTTTTGCTACCCTTACTTTTTTTTCCACATTTTAAAACTTTAAGCTTATTTTAATTGCCACTTCCTGCCATTTTCTCTTAATCCTCACCCATTTTTGCTGTTTTCTCAACATTTTGTCCACATTAAACTTAGTTTAATGCTTCCTTTTGACTGTTTTTTTTACCCTCACTTCTTTTTAATTCCACATTTTTCCACCTGACATCAAACCTGTGGATGTTTCCTGGTTTCACTACAAAGTTTTCCTCCACAGAATGAACCAGATGTCAAATATCCGTCTGACTGTGGAGGGAAATCACATCACGTCTTTCAAAATCTTTTTTAAAATGTAGAAAAGTGAAGGAGAAGTCGTTCAGAGAGAAACAGAGAGAAGAGACGAGGTGACGTCATAACGACAGCAGAGGAAATAAGTCATTAAGAGCAGAGAGGAGGATGAAGGAGGAGATGGAGAGAGAGGAGGGAAAAAAGTCACGTTAAAGATCTGACACGATAAAGTCCCGCAGAGGTCAGAGTTTGGGTCTGAAACGTCTCCTGAGTCTGATTTTCTTTGACATCAGAGGAAGAAGATCAAACTGATGGTTTTAGAGAAACAAAGATTCATCCATCAGGTGTTTTATGAGCCTGACTTTAGTCAAACAGCTGTGAGAATCAGCTGTTTCCTCTTTACGCCGCTCTGTGGTCGGTGGTTTAGAGAGTGAGAGCGTGGTTTCCTTCCTCGGTTTCCTTCCTGGGTTTTGTCGTTGGTTTTCTGACACTAACCAGCAGCAGCAGCTGAGGTTTCGTGACTCACAGCTTCTTCTCGCTTTAACCTCCTCGCTTTAACCACAGAACCACATCAGAGCTGAGACGCTGCAGAGAAACTTCCTGTCACCTGACGCCCAGGAGGAGAAACGCCGTCGTTCAGAGACGTTTTCTTAGTTTGGTCACAAACACAGAGAATCAGCTGGTTTTAGAGCTGACACAGCAAAAATAAACATGACTCAGCTTTAACAGATTCTTTATGAACATGAAACAGTTTCAGCTCAGATTCAAACATCTAAACATTTGATGATGAAATTAAAAAAAGGGAAATTAGATGTTATTTTGGAGTTTTGAAATATTGTTTCTAATTTAAAGTTAAATTTTAGATATTTCTTTATTGTCCGAAAAGGAAATTTGTTTTCACAGACAGTCAAATCAAGCTGATGTTGGTACCAGAACATCAAACAGTGACATAAATGAGGAAAATAATTGAATAAGCCAGCTCGTTAAGGATTGTAATGTTAGTCCCCTGTTAGTCAGGAGGCTCTTTACTCAGAAAACTTGTTAGTTACGAGGCTCTTTAGTCAGGAGGCTGTTTTGTCAGGATACCCTGTTACACCGCATTATGTAAGAACGCCACATTAAGTAATAATGTAATTAATTTTGACTTTATTTTGTAATAACGGTGCATTTTGTAATAAAATTCTTGAATGCAAGACGTTTATTATGCAATTATCTCTTATATACTGCATCGGTTATTACAAAATGCAGGTGTTGCACTTTTTTCCCCTTGGAAATGTAAGAATTTAGTGCATTATGTAATAAACCACCAAAACTGATGTCTTAATTAGAAAAAATCAACTTACCTTCAGAAATACATTGACTATCATTCCAGCATGAATCATAAACATAAATCAATTTTAAAAAGATTGTTTCTGAGAGTTCACAGAGACAAAAATTGCTCTAAAACCTTTTTAAAATTAATTTATTGCATTGTTACATAATGCAGCGTAACAGACCCTGTAGTCAGACGGGCTGTTCGCCAGGATGATGTCAGACAGGACGTCTGTTGGTTGAAGTTGTAACTGAAGTTAAAGTAACAGTCAGTTCTGATGGTTTCAGTGTTTCTTTGACTCCACTGTCTCTTCTGAATCATGCAGGTCTGTTAGTCAGGAGGCAAATACACACGACCTGATCCTGATCCTCTCAGGTATTTACGGTCAGGTATTTACAGTCCGGCGTTTACGGTGACGGACTTTTGACCTGGAGAGAATCTGGTCGGTCGATCGTTAAAGTGTCAGTTTGAAAACAACAGAGAGGAATCTGTGTCGTCTTTATGGGACATGGACTGCAACACTTTCACCATCTGTCACAACACACACACACACACACACACACACACACACACACACACACACACACACACACACACACATAATGCTCTATTACCAGGATGTAAACAGTCACAGACGACGTCTCGTCGCGGTGGTTTGGCAGAAAAGCTGTTCGCTGATGACATCACACACTTCTCACTTTTCTGTAAACACACTTGAACCCTGCACTCGCTGGAAGCTCCGACCACAAACACACACTCTCCGGTGTGTGACTTTAACACGCCAACATGTACGTGGTATGTGGCGGTACGTGACGGCACATGGCGGCCACACAGGCAGACTCGCTCACAGTTTCCAGTCTCACGATGAAGTGAACGATGAAGTGAACGGTTTTTACTTTGGTCCAACAACAGCCAGAGACAAAGAGAACACACAGAGTTCATACGGAGTAAAAACCAACAGAGTGGTCTCAACCAATCAGGAGCCGGCTCAGCTGATGTAGACACAAAAACGTCTTCTTTGTCCGTCTACCCTGACCACGTTCATTGAGCTCCAAAAAATTATTTATATAACTTTTCACTGTTAATGTGTGTAGTGTACATGTTAAAGTTGACGATAATCAGAAAAATCTGTGGGAAAAGTTTGTTAAAGTGCGTCCACTAAAAATCAAAATCCAACATTTAAGTTAAAGTTACAAACTTCCTGCTCAGAATTCACGATGATGATAATGGACTTTTTTGTAGGTCTATGCATGATACATATTCACAAAAAAATTCAAGCAGATTGGCGTATGTGACACTGAACGTGTGTTTGCATTTTGGTCCAGATCTGACGTTGAACAAAAGTTGTTCAAGTTTACATGTTGCCATAAAAAAGTTGTCATCTTTGGTTGCCTACTCTGGCTGCGCCCATTGAGATACAAAAAATATTTCCATAACTTTTCATTGTCAATGTGTCTCGTCTACACAAATCCAATTTGAAGGAGATGGGAAACAAACTGTTGGACGAGTTCGAGCGTCCAAAATTTCCAGCTTTGATGTTTAATTTCAGAACTTTGGATTTGGATTTTCCAATAACATGATGTAGTTTTTTAAAGCTCTTGGCCTGATAGATATTCACAGAAACATTCATGCAAATCAGAATATGTGAAAAACATCATTTTTGTCCGCTTACCCAGGTCACGCTTATTGAGTTACAAAAAATATTTCTACAACTTTTCATTGTCAATGTGTGTAGTTTACACATGTCCAATATGAAGGTGATTAAAAAAAAAAACTGTGGGACTAGTTTGTTCAGTTATGTCCCGTTCAAACAGGAAATTTTTAATTTTCATGTGAAATTTCAATACTTTTGATTTGGATTTCCCCAAAATATTATGTATATTTTGAAGCTTTTGGCCTGATGGATGTCTCCAAAAACTGTCATGCAAATTGGAATAGTTACGAACTTCCTGTTCAGATTTCACTTTGGCTGCAAGAGACTTTTTTATAGCTCTATGCCTGATAGTTATGTAGAGGAAATTTCAGGTTTGGTTTCGTCACTGGGGTCATTAAGTTCCTTGCTGACCTGTCGTTGGCTCCGACAGTTTCTGCTGTTTGTTAAAAGTTTGTTAAAAAAGTTAAACGTTTTTTTGGAAGAAGAAAAAGTTGAAGATGTTCTGCAGATTGACGACAAATCGTCCCAACTGTTGTTGTGTCACAGTGTTTTTGTTGTAACCTGGTTCTTCATCGTTTCTGAGACTCTGGTTTGTCCATCACAGAGAGAGAGAGAGAGAGAGAGAGAGAGAGAGAGAGAGAGGCTGGAAGAACATCAAGAAACATCCTCGCTCTCTCCCCAGAGACAGAGAAGATCTCAGACCTGGTTTTATGAGTCAGGCAGAAAACGTCAGCTCACCTTTCTCCTTTTTCTTCCTCCTCTCCATCATTCCTTCACCGTACGGGGTCTTTACCACGCCGCCTCTCGTAAAACCAATGAAGGACAGAAACCTGGCGGCGGCGGCGGCGCCGGAGGTGAAGGTCTGACCTCAGAGAGAACGAAGAGTGAGAACAGAAAAACAGAGAAGAGGAGTTCAGAGAGTTTCATTCATGTTTGAGTGAAGTTTAAATAAATAAGAGAGTCAAAGTAATCTGAGGGGAACCTGCGTTTATATAAGTGTCTGAGTGTAATATTTCCTTCCATCATGAATTGAGTATTTCATCACATGTATTTCTTTATTCTATGAAACCTGTGTTATTTGAACACATCTTTAAACTATTAAAATATAACATGTTTTTTTGTGTTTTGGTTCCTCAAACCCCCAAAATGTCAGGTGGTGCAACCGTCCTGACAAGTATCCACAGTAATTAAACTCTAAAAATTGAATGTCAGTTATTGTAAATGGAAATTAAAAATACAGTGGCATTATTTTATGCTTGAACCTTTTTAAATAAAACATTCTTTGCAAATAAAAAGAATTTTAAAGCTGNACAAAATGAAAATGTATGAGTCACTACAGACACTTGAGAGATACTTGCCAATAATTTCACACAGAAAAAATAACAGGAACATATAAATATATTTTCATATATTTGGTTGCTCCACCTGACATTTTTGGGTGCTCAAATTAAAAATACTAAAAAATAATGAACCTAAAAACTTTGAAATGTTGGTCAACTACTGAAATCTGTTAGAAAACATAATTCTTCTCTCAGAAATATGTTTTTATCCATTTTCAAAGAACTTTTTAAAAATAAGTTTTTAGACCCTCTTTTTGTCATTGACCCAAATAAAATAATAAAACAAATGTAGAATTTTATCATCGTCTGTCTGTAAAGAGTTAGACTCAGATTTCCTTTATTGTCATTGCACAAAAAACACAGCAGTGAGATTTGGCAACGAAATGTTGTTGCTTGGGGTAACAATAACAGAGCAGTGTTAGAATTAGAAATATAATCTATGGAGCTTAGAAATAGTCTATACAACTGAAAAAGTAGAACAGGGATGTCCAAACTGAGGCCCGGGGGCCAATTGTGGCCCCTCGTCTTTTTTCATGCGGCCCCCAGCTGTCATTTTGACATGTATTAATCTTGTAACTTAAATTAAGCATGTTCGAGTTGTGCACATCTACAGTTTCCATCAGATGCTTGAAAAAACCTTAAATATATCAGGTAACATCTCACAAAAACATTTGGACTGTGCACAAAAAAAAGAAAGAAAAAGAGTGAATTTAAGTTATGAAATGGTGAAGAAAAGACAAAAGTTGATTCCAGATCCTTCTTCATTCTTCTCATCAGGAAGTGCAGGCTGCAGGCGCTGCTGTGAGGATTAATCTGTGGAAAACTTCTGCAGAAGAAACAAAAACATTTGTCTGGCTAGAAAAGCTGAATAAGAATCAGCTGGTTTTAGAAAACAACGCTGAAAATATGAATTTAAAAATGATCATGTGATGATGCACTTGATCTGATAGTCAACAACAACAACAATTAATGCATCAGTTTAGTTTCTGTGATCTTTGTTTTTGTTTGTTTGTTTGTTTGTAAGAAAAGAGGAGTAGGTCATATCTGAACTTTAGCTTCGATCTACATGATTCATTTATCGGGAAGATTTTTAACTTTTACTCAAAGTTTGCACGTTTGTTTCAACGGTACACTGCAAAAACGGAAATCTAAGCAAGTCATTCTGTCTTATCTGTAGTAAAAATTGTCTTATTGTTCTTAATTTGAGCCACATTCGCCAGACCAGGTCATTAAAATGTCTTATTTCAAGTTTAAAGACAAAAATGAGGTGTAAATTGCTTGTAATAAGTAAAAAAATTCTGCCAATGGGATAAGACGAATTCATGAATTCAAATGAATTCATAAATGTTAATTTTCAGAGAAACTCAATAAAAATGTTTATGAAAATAAAGATGAAGCTCTGTGAAGCTGTTTCTTTTCATTTTCTTATTTAAAAAAATGAGTTAAAACTTTGACATTTTTAATAATCTTTGACTTTTATTTCACTTTTGCATCCTCACAAACAACCTGACAAAGTTTAACAGCATCATCAGAGTCTGACCTGAAACCATTTTTATTGCACAGTTTCATTTCCATCTGTACTTTTGCATTTGTATATTTTATCATTATGATCATTATTATTCTATTTTCTTGCTGCACTGTCCATTACTGTCAGTTTTTTTTCGTATATTTGTGTATATTATTATTATTATTATTTCTATTTTTGTTTCTCTTGGCTATTTTTTAGAAAAATATTTTATTACACTGTCAGCACTCTTGGTTCGTGTCTGACTCTGCAGCTTTTTTCTGCTTTTTTCTGCAGGTTTGTAGATTTACAGCCTGAGTTTCAGCAGATAATAAATTCTCTGGGCTCTGAATGAAATATTCAAAGTGCCGTATTATTTATCTCTCTGTTGGTCGGTTGCTTGGTGCGAAATGTCAAACACGTGTCGGAGCGAGGAACTTTTTTTATCCTCTTCATCGTCTGTGAGGAGAAAATCAGAGTTTACAGACGTCTGTGGGTCAAAGTTCAGGAGCCAATCACAGACGCTCTGAAGACGAGCTTCACCTGGACTCACCCAGAGGATTCTGGGAAATGAGAGAGGTGAGTTTCTGCTGCAGGTGAAGCTTTGATTCTCATCCTGGCAGAAAAACGACTGAAAAAACCTCCAGAAAAACCTCCAGATTCAGGTAAATGACTTTTATCTCAATGCATCCAACTTCAAAAAAAGCTTCAGTATTTACTTTATTTCTCTGATATTTGCTGATTTAAAACAGTTTTATTTATTTATTTCACCTGTTGTTTGGGCTGAATGCTCCAGGTGAAAACCTGTGAAGGTAAACGAGTTTCAGCTGCTCTCAGAAAGTTCAGAGCTTCAGTCAGTTTGCTGCTTTAGTTTATTCACTTTAATTCTACATGTTTTTACTCATAAATCCACTTTTGTAATTAGTTATGTTACTTTTTTGCAGAAAGTACAGTTTAGGGCTGAACAATTTATCGTTTTCTGATCAAAATCATCATTTCAGATCATGTTTTCGCCAAAGCAGCAAGTTTTTTTGATCCAGGATCTGTTTTTACTTGTTTTACACAAACGTCCTCTGAGTGTTAGACTGTTGGGAAAAATACTTTTTGCAGTCCTTAAAACAAATTTAAAAAGTCCGGTCCAGTTTAGAAATGGAAAGAATTGTTTTTTAAGGTCAGAAATTCAACTATTTATCTGAAAAAAACTCTTTTTTTAATCAAAAATTTGCCTTTTATTTAACAATGTTGTCTTTTTTCTCATAATTTTGATTTTTTTGTATCAAAATTTCTACTCTTTATTTCAAAATGTTGATGTTTTATCTGAAAATTTAGACTTTTTATCTCAGACTTTTGTCTTTATCTCAAACTTTTGACCTTACATTGTTAAAGTTTAGATGTTTTTTTCACATAATGTTAAATTCATTCCTAAGAATTTGGACTCTTATCTCAAAATTTTGACTTTTTTTCTCAGAATTTTGTCGTTACCTCTCAAAATTTTCCACTTTTTATCTTAAAATATTGACCTTTTATCTAAAAGTTAGAAACAATTCTCACCCTCAGTTTTTAACCTTATATCTGAAGAAAAACATTTGATGTAATTTTCTGTTAAGTTTGTAAATTTTTCTGTACAGTGTGAAAACTTCACTGAAGCTGGATTTAAAGAAAATCGCAAATTGAATTGAAATCACAAAATCTGTCAGAAAAATCACAGTTAGATGTTTTTCTAAAATGGTTCAGCTCTAAGTTCAGACACTTGTGCAAAAATAAAAAGACTCTGGTAAAAGTAAAAGAACTAATTTAACTTCTTTACTCCAGTAAAAGTGAGAGAGTCCATCAGATCTTTAAATACGTCCAATAAACAACCCTCCCTGGATGTTTCTACAGATCCAGGAAAATTTCTCAGTCTGCATCAGACCAGTCTACCTGGCGTACTGTTTCCCACAATGCAAAGCACCTGGCTGCAGGTCTGAATTGAAAATGAGGGAAACTGGAGAAAGTTTGGGTGAAGCAGCAAAACAATTCAAGAGTAAAACCCTAAAACATAATTTAAGTGGGAACTTACATGGTATATGTTTTCATTATCCTATTAACATATTTGAAATCATACCTGCATCATCAGAAACAGCTTTTCCATCATCTCTAAAAGTAAAAAGTCAATCCACTCCAGATTATTTTCACTGAATAACATATGGAATAATATTAAAAATCAAATATGATGAATTCTGCTGCAACATTCAAACACACACGTCCTCTGCAGTTATTACAAAGATCAGAGTCTCCTGGTAAAACTAATGCAGTTTATAGCCCTTGGACCTATAATTATTTGTAATAACTGCAGAAAACGTCTTTTAATCCTGTTTTGTGCGTTAAATTTGGGACTTTTCAAAACCGAAAATTCCAAAATTTTCCTCCAAAACTTAGAGGTTACTTTCTGGAGAATATTGATTCGATATTTATCAAATTGTCCTAATATAACTTAATACGAATAAATGATAATAAAGACAATAAAAAAATTCATCAGCTTTTCCTTATTCTTGCATTCCTCAAACTGGAAACCAGTGAAGCAAACTACAGAACAGAGCTAACAGAACTGTCAGACTATAAACTACATTTAAATACAGTATCAGTATCAGTGTCTACTACATTCTGCAGTATGTAGTAAGCGAATTTGAAAACGGCCTCTGTCTCATTCAGCTGCTCATCAATGAATCAATGAATCAATGAATCAATGAAAAATCCATGAACAGACTCTTCTGCAGCTCCACCCTCACATCTGGAGCCAAACCTGCACCAAACTCACAGAAAACATCAGGACTAAAACAGAAAAAAACAGGGAGGTGACGAAGAAACAAAAGCTGCATCATCGACCTGAAGTTTCACATCAAACTTCTGCCAAACTTCAGTCTGACAGGAAACAAAAGCTGAGTTTGAGAGTTTGTCAGCAGCATCAGCACGTGAGCAACAAACACATACAACCAGGAGGAGGTGGAGGAGGAGAGGAGGAGGAGAGGAGGAGGAGGAGGAGG
>RPOG01000825.1:164460-205923 GCA_008086565.1 Thalassoma bifasciatum
AGGAGGAGGAGGAGGAGGAGGAAAGAAGAGGAGGAGGAAGAGGAGGAGGAGGAGGAAGAAGAGAGGAGGAAGAGGAAGAGGGAGAAAGAAGAGGAGGAGGAGAAGGAGGAGAAGGTGAAGGAGGAGGAGGAGGACAAAGAGCGTCCAGAAACATTAAAGATCCCTGTGGCCTCTTTGCTCCAGTTAAAAACATCTAAAAAATCAGATGTTTTCCACGGTTTCTCCGCCCAGGAGGGACCTGAGCAGCTCATCGAGTTACATCAGAGAAACAGAGAGAGAGAGAAAAGGGAGAGAGGGAGGAAAAATTCTTCAAGTATGAGAAAACTTTACAGCTCTCCTCCCCCCTCTCTCTCTCTCTCTCTCTCTCTCTCTCTCTCTCTCTGTTCATGCTCAGATTCACAGACGCTCAGACGTTGATGTTCGTCCTCCTGCAGCTCTGAGCAGGTAAGATGCTCCTCGTTCACCTGGACGTTTTATTTTCTGCAGCTCTGACGCTAAATCTGTGCAGGGAGATCATTAAAATCAAAGATTTAGCTGCAAAAATGTGCAGAAGATGAGACTTTTTTAACACATATTTCATTTTCATTTCAATTTCTTTCATCGTCCAGTGAGAGAAAAAATGAAACTTTGATGATTCATGAGTGAATTTCTTCACATGAAACTTTAAATTATCGAATATAAAGGTTGAATGATTCTCTATTTAAGGGGTAAATATGATTTTAAAAGTTAATTTTAAAGTCATTTTAATTGAAAATATTTGTTTTAATGTCTCCTCTGTTGCTTATTTTCTTCTTTTTCTGTTATAAAAATGATTTGTTTTGGCTTCACATCAGTATTATTCTAACTGTAGATGTTTATTGTTAAAAAATGAGGGATGATGATGATGTGGTCGTTGAAGGTCAGTGTTGGTGAAATCATCAAGTTTTTTCAGATGTTTGCAGAAACTGATGAACCTGCTGTAAACATGTGAAATCACCTCCTCGGTATTTTATTTATCTCTTTTTTTTATTTTTGCATCTTGTTTTAATCACGTTTGATTCTCGGCTCCAGATGTTTAAGGAATAAGTGAAATAACGAGCGATTCATTTCAGGATGATTTGACTTTTATGATGGAAAAATGGAAAAAGAAGAAGAAAAAAAAAAAGCGTGGAGCAGATCTGAACTCTGCTGACTCTCAGGCGTCGACGCAAATGAAGTCAAATTTATGTGAAAGGCTCAAAGTTTGTGAGTTTCCATATTTCTGAGAGTTTTCCTGTAAAAAGTGACTCTGATGGTTTTTACGGCTGAAGCTCCTGATTCTTCTGAGTCCTGCACAAAGAATTAAACTCTATTTTTAACATTAATTATTCATTTACTTTGGAAAAAGCTGCCTGAAGGTCGATGCTTCATCCAACTTTTTTATTTTTATAATCAACGGTGTCCCACGAGGCTCAATCCTGGGTCCCTTTCTTTTTGTTATCTTATTAATATTTTGTGTTAAAGTGTAAAAGATGCAAAGTTTCATTTCTACACTTTATCATATAAAATAAAAGCTGAGACATGAGAGAAAAATTATTAGTTTTATAACAGACACAATTGTCAGAGTCAAGGAAATTTAAATACATCAAACATAATATTAAGACAGTGATGAAAATAATGAAAAAACATAAGAATTGTAGTTTTTCAGCTTTTCTGAAAACTTAAAACATGACTCAGTCAAAAATGTTAACGTCACATGAATTTAAATATTTGTTTTGAATCTGAAATTCTCAGTTTGAATAATTATATTAAAAAGTGAGTCATATTTCATATTTTGGAAAAAGATTTATTTGCTTTGAAATTGTTGTTTAATACTTGAACATTCATCTCAGTGGATTCCTTATATTAAAAAAAAGTTATTAAAGTTAGTTTCTGTGTTATTGGCTCAGAAAAAACAATCAACCACAAAAACTTCATGATTATTCATCATAACGATACCAAATTATTTTACATCATAATGACACCTCGAGATGAAACCTCATGATAATAATTATACATCTTAGTCATACATTAAAATGTTACTTTATCATAATGTCTCATATTATACTTCATTATTGTAACTCATAATAACACCTAAAAAAAAAACTAATTTACCACAATAACACGTCGTAATGACACCTCATTATTTTACTTTAAAACACAATATAAAATAAATGTAATCAAACTTCATATTAAACCTCACAGGAATAATTTATTAAATAATTCACCGCTTAAGTTTTTCCTCTGCTGGATCATTTCGTAAATATCTTTTTGTAACAACAAGTTTTAAAGTATATTTTTAAGATTATTTGTGTCCGTGCAGCATGTGAAAACAAGTTTCAGCTTCAGATATTTAATCTGAGGAAAAGTTTCAGAGCTCACAGACTCTGCAGCTTTAACTCCTCAGAAATAACTTTTTTTTTTAAAAAAAGACAAAAAAAAAAACAGATGAACTTTTGGAAACGAACAGATGAAGCAACTTACGATGCGTTCAGGGACCTTCACTTAGTGAATTGTTCAGACAGTGCTTGTGTTGCGTTCAGGGACCTTGTGTTATATTATGGTGCATTCAGGGACCTTCAGTTAATGAACGTTCAGGTGGTCGTTATGGTACATTCAGATAACTTGTATTATATTATGGTGTAGGCAGTGGTTATGGTGCGTTTACTGTGTTGTTGTGGATCTGTGTTGTTGTGGATCTGTGTGGCTGTGGATCTGTGTGGCTGTGGATCTGTGTTGTTGTGGATCTGTGTGGCTGTGGATCTGTGTGGCTGTGGATCTGTGTTGTTGTGGATCTATGTTGTTGTGGATCTGGACTGGTGGATCTGAGCAGCTGGTTTCTGCATCCAGACCTGATCCTGGACCAGGTTTCAGGGCAGACTGTCTCAGGTTTAGTCAGGTGATAAATCTCTGAGGGAGGGGGGGGGGCGCTGTGGATCTATGTTGTTGTGGATCTGTGGGGGGGGGGGCTGGTCCTGTTTTTTGACTCTTGGTGTTTTCAGACGTCAGTTTCACTCAGCTGTTAAAGTGGAAACCGTTATAAACCACCAGTCTGGACTCTGGACCAATCAGACGTCCCCATTTCCCTTAAATCTAACATTTGGACCTGAAGTGTTTTTTTCAGGTTTTCTCCTCCAGAACAAAAACATAATTCTGAGTGAAAGTCCTGAAGCTTTATCTGCTGTTTTCTCGGCCTTTATTTTGGAAAGCTGCTGCTGTTTTCTCTGCCTTTATTTTGGAAAGCTGCTGGTGTTTTCTCTGCCTTTATTTTGGAAAGCTGCTGCTGTTTTCTCTGCCTTTATTTTGGAAAGCTGCTGGTGTTTTCTCTGCCTTTATTTTGGAAAGCTGCTGGTGTTTTCTCGGCCTTTATTTTGGAAAGCTGCTGGTGTTTTCTCGGCCTTTATTTTGGAAAGCTGCTGGTGTTTTCTCTGCCTTTATTTTGGAAAGCTGCTGGTGTTTTCTCGGCCTTTATTTTGGAAAGCTGCTGGTGTTTTCTCGGCCTTTATTTTGGAAAGCTGCTGTTGTCTTTGTCAAAAATCCAAACACATCCTGACGTCAGACTCATAAAGCTGCGAACTCTGGAAGCTTTTTCAGCTCCAAACATGAATCAGAAATTTATGTTCAGCCAAAAACAAACCAACAGCTTTGGTGTTTGGGATTTTCCACAGAAAAGAATATTTAAACCTCAGAGGTTTTTGATTTTCATTCGACAAATGACATTAAAATTCAGATTTCTCTCTCAGGGTCAGAAAAAAGTTTTAAAACAGGTTTTAAAGCTGCCTATGATGCGCTCTTACTTTGAAAAGACATTTCCTGTCTCACAAAATGAAAAACAGCAGTTTTTGTTTTTTGTCTGCGAACATTTTAATCGTTGTTTTAAGAGACAGAAAATTAAAATCAACCAGGTTTTTCCCAGTTTTTCATTTTTTTCTATCCCTTCTGAACTCTGATAAAGAAAAATCTTAATTTCAATTTTTATTTTTGAATTTTAAACTTAAACTCAACCTCTGATCTGGAAAACGACTTAACAGAAACTGAAAGTTTAAACGTTCAAACGCAGCTAAAGATCACAACCTTAGACTTAGGGAATTTAAATTGAATTTTAATCAAAGTTTAATTCATTTTATTCTCTCATTTCATAACAAATTTGCACTGTTTTGTCTCATTATTCTGTATCTTGAACGTTATTAATTTGTCATTTGTGCTTTTTTTTTTGGCCTGAACAGCACTTTAGTCAACCCTGCTTCTTTAAAATGTTCTCCATAAATAAAATATAAGTTGAGTTAAATATCATATTACCAAATTTATGTTGCAAAACCTGAAAAAGAACGAGTCAATATTTTTGTGAAAGGATTTTTTTTTTATAAATCTGACAAACACACTCAAAAACTAAAATTCAATTCTGATTCTTAGTAAAAATTGTCTTTTTATTCTTAATATGAGCCACATTCACCAGACCAGGTCATTAAAATGTTTTATTTTACGTTTTTAAAGACAAAAATGATCATCTGATTTGCTTGAAGCAAGTAAAAAAAAAAAAAAAAAAAAATCACCACTATTTGTTTGTCAAGTGTCTTAAAATGGAAATAAAATTTTTGAAACAAGAAACTTTTTTTTTATTTTATTTTTTCTATTACTCCATTGGCAGATGAATCCTGTGAAAATAAAACCTGAAAACATTTTTCTTAAAGAAGAACTTTTACTGGAAACAGCTGATGATTTTTATCCTGTTTAATATGAAACGTAAAAATAAGTTTAATCGTGATAAATTTTTGTAAAAAAAAGAGGAAGTGGTTTAAATCAGAAACACAAACAAACGTCTTTTATTGAGTTTGTTCTCCAGGAAAATTCTGACCAATCAGTGTTTACTCATCGAGCTCCTCCACACGTGAGGTGGCGGCGTTGATGATGGCGTCAGGATCTGGCGTCAGGATCTGGCGTCAGGATCTGGCGTCAGGATGACTAATTAGTGGGAGTTAGTTTTTCCGTTGTGTTTAACGAGCTGACGCTGGGCCGACAGCCCCGTAAACAGCTAATGGCCTCGTTTCTCTTAATGGCGAGCGAAGTGGAGTCTGCTGAGCTCAGAGAAACTTTAACGGGGCTTTAAATGTTTCTGACCTTCATCCAGGGGCCGAAGCAGAACTACGGCGAGAGAGAGGGGTCAGTCAGGAGCTGATCCTCACATACAGAAACCTGCTGCACCGTCGTCTCCTGATCATCCAGAAGCTTCTCTCTGACCATGTCCTCCTCCCTCCTCCTCCTCCTCCTCCTCCTGGCTGCTCCCGCCTTCCTGACCCCGCCCCCTTCCACAGAGTTAGAGGTCAGAGGTCAGAGGTCGAGCAGGGACGCCAAAGAGGACTCCATGAAGGTCAGACCGCTCTCTGACTGTTTTCCTCCAACAACAACAACAACATGTGAAAGTCGTAAACACTATCAACTACTTTCACATGTTGTAAGCTCATTAATTCTTTTCTGTTTAATTTGATCATAAATATAGAAAATGAACTATGGTAACATTTGGTATTTAAGTCATGAATTCACTAAATCAATCAGTGCTGACGTTACAGGAACAAAAAATCAAATTATAGGTTAATAAAATACATAGAAAAATAAATAAATGAAATTAAACATGGGATGAGAATAGTAGTTGGAAATGTTTTTATTATTTTCAGTGGTTCAAGCTTTTAGAAAAATAAAATATTCAGGGAGAGATTTCAGACTCTGTGTTTCAGAAATGTGTAAAGGCGTAGACGTTTTTTACAGCAAAATATTCATATTTAATTTCTAATTTTACATCAAAAGTCCTCGAGTGTTGAAAATGTGCAGGGTTTTTTTTTTCATCAGCTGTGAGTAAAAAAAGTCAGACGGTTCCAGATTTATTTTCATGACTCGATAACATTTGGTGTAAGATTAGACATTAAATATGGTGATTTTAACTGTCATAAACCTCAAACCTCTCCCTGAATACATTGTTTTTTTTTTCTAAATACATTTAAAATGTTCCTTGAACCACTGAAAATAATTAAAAGACCAATAAAAATAAAACTTAAAAAGCATTTCCAACGACTAATACCTTCCTATGCTTAATTCAATTTATCCATTTTTCTATGTATTTAATTAACTTTCACTTTCACTTTGATCAAACTTCCACAACTTCAGAGCAGATTTTTCTAGTTCTCTTTAATTTGACAGAAAATTTTATATTTTATTTTATATTTCTTATTTTATCCATGCACGGATTATGTATACTTCTTTTTAAAGTTTATTTACTTTTCTTAATTGATATATGGGCGTGTGAGAGGGGGGTCTATCTATCTATCTATCTATCTATCTATCTATCTATCTATCTATCTATCTATCTATCTATGTCTATCTGTCTATCTATCTATCTATGTATGTCTATCTATTTTAATATCTATATTTCTATCTATCTATTTCTATCTATCCATCTATTTTTTCTATCTATCTATATATCTATCTATCTATCTATGTATCTATCTATCCATCTATCTGTCTGTATATCTATGTTCTGTGTATAACCTCACCTGTCCTCTCTCTCTCTCTCTCTCTCTCTCTCTCTCTCTCTCTCCAGGTGATGATCTCTGGCGGCTGCATCACTCAGGGCGACTCGTCGGACGCCGCTCAGGGAGGTAAACACCTGCAGACGCTGATGACATCATCAGCTCCCTGAGCCCTCGCAGAGGAGGTCCACTATTTTCGCAGACAAACAAGGAGTCCATTTCTTTAGCTGGACTGCCGGCCTCGAGGAGACCAAGACTGGGTATTCTAGTTTGACCAGGGCAGGCCAAGGCCCAGCCCCAGCCCCAGTACACTGACGCTCCACCTGGACCGCCGCGACTCCCTCGCTGACCTCGCAGACCTCTCCCTCCAAAGAAACCTGAGGGAGAAATGTGAAGGAGGCTGCTGCTCCTCCAAGGAGAGCAAAGGTACAGGAGTCACATGACCACAGCTTATTAAAGTTATAGTTTATCAACCTGAGGGAGAAATGTGAAGGAGGCTGCTGCTCCTCCAAGGAGAGCAAAGGTACACGAGTCACATGACCACAGAACACTTTCTCAACCTGGGGGTCGCAGCCCCTCGGGGGGTCGCAGCCCCTCAGGGGGTCCCCTGGGGTCAACATGAAGTCGAGGAAATGATAAACAAAAATTAGTGGTTAAAACATTTTTATTAAACTAATGACTCTTCTTTTAAAAACTAAAATAACACACAGTCTTTAACGACTGTAGTCCGAACGAACACTTTCTCAAATTTACAACCTACACTCAAAAAATAAAACATTCACTTTAATTAAATCTGATCTAACACAAGGTCCCTGAATGCACCAGAACCACCATCTACACTATAATATAACACAAGGTCCCTGAATGCACCATAACCACCACCTACACTATAATATAACACAAGGCCCCTGAATGCACCATAACCACCATCCACACTATAACATAACTCAAGGTCCCTGAATGCACCATAACCACCATCTACACTACAATATAACACAAGGTCCCTGAATGCACCACAACCACCTCCTACACCATAATATAACACAAGGTCCCTGAATCCACCATAACCCACTCCTGGACCTTTCTCTAACATTAAGTCCCTGAATGCACCAGAACCACCACCTACACTACAATATAACACAAGGTACCTGAATGCACCATGACCACCATCTACACTATAATATAACACAAGGTACCTGAATGCACCATGACCACCATCTACACTATAATATAACACAAGGTCCCTGAATGCACCATAACCACCACCTACACTATAATATAACACAAGGTCCCTGAATGCACAACAACCACGGCCTACACCATAATATTACACAAAGTCCCTGAATGCACCATAATCACCGCCTACACCATAATATTACACAAGGCCCCTGAATGCACCATGACCACTTCCTTCACCATAATATAACACAAGGTCCCTGAATGCACCATAACCCATTCCTGGACCTTTGACTAACATAAAGTCCCTGAATGCACCACAACCACCGCCTATACCACAATATAACACAAGGTCCCTGAATGCACCATAACTACTGCATGCACAATTATTTAAAGTGTGATCTCACTTATTTATTTCTATGGCTCTAAGGTAATTTCATACTCAGATTAATGCTTTCACTCTTTTATCTCTGTGTTTATCTCTGTTTGTCTCCACTCTCTCCATGCTACAGTACGTTTTGACACATGTTTTTTTTTTTAATTATTATTATTTTAGGATTTAAAAGTTTCACATCTGTCTGTTTGTTCAAATCAAACTCCTCCAGGTTTCAGCCATCGTCTCTTTTAGTCTTTCCATAAAAGTGTGAATGAGCCAAATCTCTGAGGTAGGCACTCAAAAATGTTCTTTATCGTCGTCACGGTAACAGAATCTCAGCGTCACTGTCGACTGAACAAAGTTAGACAGAAATTTCTAACTTGATCTGGAATCAACAAACTCAGATTCAGCCCAAAACGTTACTCAAACAGGAAATGTGATTTAAGCTGCAGCTTGTTCCTGCTCCATGGAAGCAGAGACAAACACACACACACACACACACACACACACACACACACACACACACACACACACACGCTCATATGAATATGATTTATCTGTTATTAGAAACAAACAAACCAAAGGAACATGCTCTACCTTGTTCTGTTCAGAAAGATTTTCTCTATTTACAGTCAGGATGACACACACACACACACACACACACACTCAGAGGGCGTGTTTGTCCTAACATGTGGCGTGTAAACACTCTGAGCTGCGGCGAGCGGCGAGCACGCCATCACAAAGAACATCCCAAGATCCTCCATCATCTTCACATGGGATAAGATAAAAGATTCTTGTTTTAAGACATCTTTCTAATTTCAAGAAACTTCCCGGGTGAATTCGTCTTATCCCATTGGCTGATTTTTTTGACTTGATACAAGCAATTTACACCTCATTTTTGTCTTAAAAAAACTTGAAATAAGACATTTTTATGACCTGGTCTGGTGAATGTGGCTCAAATTAAGAACAATAAGACAATTTTTACTACAAATAAGACAGAATGACTTGCTTAGATTTCAGTTTTTGCAGTGAAGACCTGTTTCCCCCCCACTATGACCCCACGATGACCCCACTATGACCTCACTATGACCTCACTATGACCCCACTTTGACCCCCCAGTCACACGATGAATAAGGAGGTGACTCAGAAAACTTCCCTCACATTAATAATCAGAGTGAAAACAGTGAATCAGTCTTTGGTGACTCCGTCTCTTCATCCAAACTCATGTATCAATGACCTGTCTGATCACGTGTGTGTGTGTGTGTGTGTGTGTGTGTGTGTGTGTGTGTGACTGACTCATCCTTCACACAAACACTCGCTCTAAGCTCACCAATGACAAAGTCGTCAAATATGTGGATTTTTATATAATTATGTTTTTATGAAGAGCAGAGTTTGACTTTTCTGCCAGCTCCACCTCTCTCTCTCTCTCCTCTCTCTCTCTCTCTCTCTCTCTCTCTCTCTCTCTCCTCTCTCTCTCTCTCTCTCTCTCTCTCTCTCTCTCTCTCTCTCCTGTCATTATTTATCTTCCTTCATGGACAAACACAAACCAGAGCACAAACACAAACAACAACATCTGACAAACACCATGAACAACGAACAGAAAACTGAGAAAACACTGATCTGTTGTTATTAACTTTACATCTCAAAAGTTTCATCACACTGAGATAAAAACCAAAGTTAAACCTAAAAAAATATATTTAAATATTCTGTCTGAAGAGTTAAAACACCTTTATTTACCCGTCATGTTCATGTTGACTCTAAAAAAACACCTCAGTGCAGCTTCATGACGTCAAACAGACGCGATGAAACACAAAAAATCTTTAAGATAAGTTTCTGCCAAAATGAAAGTTCCGCCTCTAACCAGCAGGTGGCGATGTTAAGGTCGTTGAGACGTTATGTTTGTACCTTTGTGCACCTGTCGGGGCGTGTCACACCTGCTACATGTGCACAAGCTCCTACTAAGTTAAGAGCAATTTTATGAGCAAGATCTGCCTCAGTATAAAGCCATGACTCTTGTTGCCAGCAGGGGGCGCCTTACTCTGATGGAGAAAAAAAACATTTACATGCTCTCAGGTTCGCAAATAATCGTCAACTTTAGTCGCCTGCTCTGGCCGCTCCCATTGAGTTACAAAATTCCCTTTAATAGCTTTTCATCTTCAGTGTGTCTAATATACACGTTCAATTTGAAGTTGATCTGATTTAAAAAAAAAAAAAAAAAAAAAAAAAAAAAAAAAAAAAAAAAAAAAAAAAAAAAAACAGGTCAATTTTTTTAAAATACTAATCAGACGTAATTGTCTCTAAAGAACTTGACAGAACATTTTTCTGGACTGGTCAGTTGAATTTGGCTCATATTAAGACTTAAAAGACAATTTTTTGATTAAACTGAGACAGACACTTGATAAGATTTCAGTTTTTCAGTGTGAACTGAACGTTCTGTGTTTCTGTCTGATTGATAATGTCAGATTTATAAAGACCTGAAAAATTATTACACAAAAATGGAAAGAGAAAAGTTGACTCGTTCTTTAACTAGTACGCTTTGATTTTTGTTTTCTTTTGTTCAAAGAAAAATAAATGTTAAACCTGTGGCTCATAGAAACTGTGAAAGTTTTGATAAGTTAATCCAGTGGTTGGATAAAGATCCTGGATGTGTTAATCTGTTAATTTGTTTTACAGGCTCCTGGTTAAGTCGCTCACTCTTAATAAAGGCCCCAAAAAACATCAACACACTGAAAACACACTCAGTAACTCTGGAAACAGAAAAGCTCAACCATCGAGCATCAGTTACAAAAAGAGAAGAGAATCTAAAACTACAGTTTATTAATCTGAAAAAGACCCTAAAGTTGAACAAATCGACTGATTCTGAGTCTGAACTGGTCACAAACGTCTGTGTTTGGATCCTCGCTGTGAAGTTACTGTTAGAATAAAAACATGTGAGGACATCATCATTCACAGATAATTCTGCTCCAGCTTTTTCTCCACCTCAGGTCTGAGGCAGTTTCTCTGAGCGGATCCAGATCTTTGTAAACACTTTAAGATTTATCGCGCTGGAGTTCACCCTCCGTCACAAACTCAGACTAATCTCTGATTCAAGCCCAACAGGTCACGTTTTCCCCTGGCAGAGCTCAACGTGTGAGAGTGTGTGTGTGTGTGTGTGTGTGTGTGTGTGTGTGTGTGTGTGTGTGTGTGTGTGTGTGTGTGTGTGTGTGTGTGTGTGTGTGTGTGTCCATGCTCTCTGCCCAGTGTGATCTCAGACTCCCCCCCCCTCCTCCACCCTCAGGATAATTAGTGGACTCATTAAAGAGGCTCAGACCTCCGCCCCCCCGACATCACAACCACCCAAACACAGAGACAGAACTCTGGACTGACACCAGGAAACTGGAGCTGCCCCCCCCTGCTGGTGGAGGGTGGAACAGCAGCTCTTAGATGGTGCACTGGTGCATTTATACCCATGTGTTCACTCTCTCTCTGTCTGTTTGTTTCTAATCTAAAGGGCTGAAGCCACATGCAGCAGAAAAATCTGCAGAAAATTACCTTTGATCACAAACACGATCGCTTTTATTCCACTGAGTCAAACTTTGTCCGTTTGGTTCATCTGGTACCAAACAGATGTTTAAGGAAAAACAAAGATGCATGAACACAGATCAGTTTGATGACAAAGATCCTGGTCCCTAAATATCCATAATTTACTCTGAGTAAAAACGACCTATGATTAGATTACACCTCAGTTTACTTTGACCTACACCACTTTATTCATTGCATTTCACTGTGCTCTTTATTGATCATTTTAGCCCCTCCCCCAGGCCATAATATTTATCTTATCCACATGACGTTTTTGTCTCTACATGGTCGCACGTTTACAACCCTTAGCTCTGCACAGTGAACTGCAGAGTCCCGCCCCAATGCACACACTGAAAAGAAGTAAGGCTGAAACAGTTACTGGTTAAAAATCGTTCTGTGCTTCGTATGATCATGAAGTTAAATTTAAAGACATGTAATTTCACCAATATCGAAACCAATATCGATACTTTTTATATAGAAAAGAAGTGTCAAAATTGATCGAAATGCACACAACCACTAAAAGTTATTTCCATCAATGAAAGTAAAAAAACTATTTCTTCCAATCAGAAAATAATCATGTGCTTTAATTTTTTCTGCTTTGTTGTAAAAATGTAAATTCACTTCATGTATAATTCTAAACAAAAAGCTTGCACATACTGGTAGATAAACTTTTACAGAGGCATAAAAATATTTCAGATATCAAGGAATTACTGATATTTCTAGTGTCTGGATTTTTCCTTTGAGTGTTTTTATTTGTCTTAAGGCATAAAAAAAAAGTTTTCCATTTTTTTTCTTCAAATATTTGTAACAGAACATTCAACATAAAAAAGTGAGAAATTAATGTAAATATAACTTTTTTTTTGTTTGACTTCTTTTCTTATTTTTTGGTAATTTCATGAATAATCTTTTTTTAATGCTTTGCAAAACATTTTAACTCTCTGTCATCCGTTTTAACACTGAATAATTTATAGTTATTACACTGTTTTACCCTCAAATGTTTGTCTATAACTATTTTTTTTATAAATATATATGTTTAGAAAAATAATTGAAAACATTTTTTCAGGCCCTAGGAAGAATAAAAATATCCTGACACAGGCTAATATGAATTCCCATTGAATTTAGGAGTAAATAACTTTTAAATTGGTGTAACTGTAGTGACCACTATGCACCACAGGGTTAAAGCCAAGATTTAAAATAAATAAATAAATAAACCTTTGATTTGCTACCATAGGGAAATGTGCATTTAAAAAAATTAATAAAATATTGCTGTAGAGAAGTATTCTGTCTTTGATGTTATTTCTGTCAACTTGTTGAACAAAACCTACAGTCAGATTGTAAACAGATTATGCAACTTTTAATTTTCAGAATTACAGGGAACAGTGAAATGAAACTTTTGTTATTACTGTTTGTTTTGATTGTTCTTCCTCAAATCAAACACTTTGTAAACACCAAACTCCTGAGCAGGACACTTTATACCTTTATATAAATGTGTTGTGGGTATATTTTGTCCTGGTTGTTGCTTCAGTTTCTGTTTCTTCTCTTTAATCTCTCCGTGTCGTCTCCTCCAGGTCCAGGTTGCTCCATCAAACCCGGCGCCGGCGAGTGTCCGAACGAGTGCAGCGATCAGGGTCGCTGCGTGGACGGAAAGTGCGTCTGCTTCTCCGGGTTCAGCGGACCGGACTGCAGCGAGTCCGACTGTCCCGGGAACTGCAACAGCAGGGGGCGCTGTGTGAACGGACAGTGTGTGTGCGACCCTGGTTTCACCGGACCGGACTGCTCAGGCACAGGCTGCCCGGGCAACTGCAACAACAGGGGGCGCTGCGTCAACGGGAAGTGCGTGTGCGATGCAGGATTTAGTGGCGAGGACTGCTCTGCTGAGGCCACGTGTCCCGGGAACTGCAACAGAAGGGGGCACTGTGTGAACGGGAAATGCGTGTGCAATCCTGGATTCACCGGACCGGATTGCTCTAAGAGAGGGTGTCCGGGCAACTGCAACAACAACGGGCGCTGTGTGAACGGCAGATGTGTGTGTGACAGCGGCTTCTCTGGTGCAGATTGCTCTGAGAACGGTTGCCCCGGGAACTGCAACAACAGGGGGCGCTGTGTGGACGGGGAGTGCGTCTGCAACGAGGGATTTGGTGGACCTGACTGTTCGGAAATAGTCTGCCCCAACGACTGCTACGATAGGGGGCGCTGTGTGAACGGAGTGTGTCAGTGCGACGCCGGGTTTACAGGCGAGGATTGCTCTGAGTCCGCCTGTCCCGGCAACTGCAACAACAGGGGGCGCTGTGTGAACGGACGCTGCGTCTGTGACGATGGGTTCACAGGGGACGATTGCTCAGACAGAGGCTGCCCCGGGAACTGCAACAACAGGGGGCGCTGTGTGAACGGACGGTGCGTCTGTGACAGTGGCTCCACTGGAGACGATTGCTCTGAAGATGCTTGTCCTGGAAACTGCAACAACAGGGGGCGCTGTGTCAACGGACAATGCGTCTGCGATGAAGGATTTGCCGGCGAGGATTGCTCTGAGAAAGCCTGTCCTGGGAACTGCAACAACAGGGGGCGCTGTGTGAACGGACGCTGTGTCTGTGACAGTGGCTCCACCGGTGAAGATTGCTCTGAAGATGCTTGTCCGGATAATTGCAACAACAGGGGGCGCTGTGTGAACGGACAGTGCGTCTGTGACGATGGGTTCACGGGTGAGGACTGTTCTGAGAAAGCTTGTCCCAATAACTGCAGCAACAGGGGGCGCTGTGTGAACGGGAAATGCGTCTGTGAAGTGGGCTTCGCTGGGCCGGACTGCGCCGGCAAAAGTTGCCCGAACAACTGCAGCAACAAAGGTCGGTGCGTCAAAGGGCGCTGTGTCTGCCGGCGAGGGTTCACCGGACCCGACTGCAGCCAGTGTGAGGAGGGAATGACCGGAGCCAACTGTGACACAGGTGAGTCAACCCAGCAACAAACGCACCACAGCAACAACGAACGCACCACAGCAACTTACTCCCCACAGCAACAACAAATGCACCACAGCAACAACAAATGCACCACAGCAACAACAAATGCACCACAGCAGCAACAAACGCACCACAGGCAGTGCCGATTCTAGGGTGTGATGGGGCCCCTCTGACAAGTGTTGACATAATAATCTGAAATCGACAAAAAACATCAGACACTCAAACTTCTTAAAAAATATATTATTATTGAATATTTTGAAAGTTGTGCAAAAACAGGGAAAACTGTGTTTGAATGGATTACATCATTAAAAACTATTTACAGCAAAAAAAATACAAATATGTCAAACAAAAAGAACAACAGAACAATGCAACTTTTAAAAACAATATGTGTGTTTTTACCAGAATGGTAGCCAGGACTTCACCTTTGTTATCAAAGTTTATGTTTGGGGCTTATTTAAGTTGTAAATATTCTCCAAAGTTATCTTTTTTCGCTCCCTGAAGGGTAGCTCCTCTTCATCTTGCGTTGTTGTTGTCGGTTTCATACGTTGATTGACAAACTTCAGTAAAGTAACGGCCTGTAGCGTTGCCCGAAGGATGACATGGGGCCCCTTTAGGGGGGTATACGTCAAAGATGTCATTGCAATTTGGCCACGAATTGTTTGATGTGGATCATGGGGTTAATGGTCACTGCAGTTGCTACATCTTAGACTTTACTGTGGAGTCAAGTTCGTCAGCTCTCGGGGGCCCCCTAGTGGTTCGGGGCCCCAAGCAGCTGCCCGCCTCGCCTGTTGGCAAGCGGCGGCTCTGACCACAACAACAACAAATGCACCGCAACAACAACAAACGCACCACAGCAACAACAAACTCACCACAACAAAAACAAATGTACCACAGCAACAACAGTTAGGACAATGATTGGGTTCTGGATTGATGTAGCACCTGGAAACTTTGATGCACTACGTAACAGACCGTTTTGGTCTGTTACGTATTTTTACCAAATTGACCTCAGGACTCTGCTCTTTTAACCAATGAAACTGTGGAAGTAAAGTCAACTCTTCACCAAAAACACGTTGATTCAAAGGTTTTTCCTCTCATGGTTCCTGAAGTGTTGGTAGCCTGATGCTTTGTTATGGTGAACCCCAAGGCAGCGATCTAGGTCTCCTTACTTTCACTCTTTACCTTGAAAGTACAGAAAGTTTATTCAAAATAAACTTTCATCTAATTTTAGTCCCATAACTTAAAGCAGCTAAACCAATAAAAAGTTTAACAGTGTTGTGGTCAGAGTGAAATGCACTAAAGTTACTGTTAGAGATTGAAATGGTTTTAATTAATTCAAACCAAAGTCTGATATAATTAAAAATTCAAGATGTAAGGTTTGAGGTTAAAGGTGTAAGAAGGTTTTATGGTTTAGATTAGAGGTTTAAGGTTTGTAGTCAAAGGTTTAAGGTTCAGAGTTTAAGATGAAATGTTTAAGGCTCATGGTTCATGTTTCAGTTTAATGTTCAACATGTTTTTATAGTTTGAGGTTCAAGGTTCAAAGTTTATTGAAAAAAAAGTATTAGAACATGAAGGTCCAGTAGTTCATAGAATAATAGCATCCATTTTACGTAAATCAATAAATAGGTAAATAAATAGCCTAAAAAGCTACTGGACACATTTCAGAGTTTCAGAAAAGAAAAAAAAAGTACATATTCATTACTTTTTACTTCTATTTTCAATCTTATGTTCATGTTATGTATATTATTATATTTACCTTTTTTATTGCAATGGTTTTGACTCTATCAATCAGTTATGAGGCTCATGAAATAATAATTTAAGTGGATTTAATATATGACAGGAAATGATGCTGTCAGGATAAAAATATATGAAAAGTGAGCAGCATGGAGAAAAAGTGCAGATGTTGAAGTTAAACTTTATAAACCTGGAGAAAAGCTTGAGTCTTTTTTGAGGTTCAGTCTGTTCTTGGTTCATGTTTGATGGAGCTGTTGTGCTTTGATTTGAGGTAAAGAATGTAAAACTTATTAAATATTAAAAAGTGTTTCCCTTCACTAAGCTCAGCCTCTTAATCAGAGTCTGTTGTTGTGGATCATCCTCTGGGACAAAGCTCCAAACATGTTTCCATCCTCGTCCCATGAGCCTGTCTCTGTCTGTAACTCCAGTTTTTCTGTCGCTCGTTTATGAAGAAGTTTCTCGGAGGAAAAATCTCGTCCCAGATGTTTGACTTTAATATATTTCACAGGACGATTCTCTGGAACAGACACTTTGTCATTTCTGGGAGGAAGCAGCTGTTAAATGTTTGCAGACTCAGAGAAGCTGATGTTTGAGTCACACGGCGAGCGTTTCCATCTTCATCATCTCCCTCCTGACGGACGTTTTTATTGGCTGCCATGATTTAACGCATCATTGCTTCCACGCCGAGTCGCTCTGCGTGCGTCCTCACCCTCGCAGATGTTTGTGTGGTTGCCAGGCGACGTTAGCGTGTGAGCTCGTGTGTTTTGAGCTGTGATCGTAGTGAAGGAATCGTTTTATTAAAGACGCAGCAGGAGTCAGATCTGCCGCCCGTTAAACGCCCTCAGACGGTGGCGGCGGCGGCGTGAGGCCGGCGGGTGAAGCAGCTCAGACACATGTGGGAGTGTGAGGAGTTTTCTGAGCCTGACATCTGTTCAGAGTCAGAGGAAGAACTCGCCGTCTCAGGCTCCATGTCAGAGGGAGGAGCGGCGAGATAACGGCGCCGCAGAAAACTCTGTTTATCTCAGTTTGACCTTTAACCTGTTTCTTCACTAAAGGTCCATGACAACAAATCTGTTTCTGACAGCGAGATTCTCTAAAGGTTTATAGTTTACTTTTGGAAAGATGAGAAAAGATTTGGACCATTGAGCTTAGACCACACTTAAAACCTTAAACCCAAAACTAAAGCTTTGTTGTTTATGGTGTCCCCCAAGGGTCAATCCTCAGACCTTTGCTTTTTCAATCTGTTTGTAAATGACACAATTTGTTGAGTCCAAACTCAGACCACACCATGAGTCTGGGCTTAAACTAAGCTTGAGTCCAAATCCAGACACAAAGCTTGAGTCAAGAGTCAGACTAAAACTTGGGTCTAGACGAAAACTAAAGCTTGACCCAGACCAGGACAGAAGCTGGAGCCCAGACCTAGACTCAAGCTCAGGCCCAGGAACAAAAACAAAGCTTGGGTTCAGACCAATCCATGAGTCTAAGCTCAAACAGAGCTTGATCCAGATACAAAGCTTAGATCCAGACTCAGACCTTAATTTGACTCCAGACTTAGACTAAAGCTTTAGTCCAGACTCCCAATTTTGCTTGATTCAAGACCCAGAGTCAAGTATGAGTCCAGACTTGGACTAAGGCTTGAGTCTAGACAAAAACTAAAGCTTGATGGAGACCAAAACTGAAGCTGGAGTCCAGACCTAGACTCAAGCTTAGGTCCAGAAACAAAACTCAAGCTTGGGTTCAGACCAAGACTTATGTTTGAGTAGAGACTCAGACTTAGGTTTGGACCGAACTCAGACCTCAGCTCGATTAAAAACTGTCCAAACCATGAGTCTAGGCTCAAACAGAGCTTGATTCAGATCCAGACACAAAGCTTGGATCCTGACTCAGACCTCAGCTCAGGGAAGACTCAGAATGACGCTTGATTCCAAACCAAGACTCAAGTATGAGTCAAGACCTCAACCAAAGCTTTAGTCCAGAATCTGACCTAAGCTGAAGTCCAGATCCAACCTCAAGGCTCGAGTCCAAAAGAAGAAAAAACTTGTCTCAAGATCTAGACTCAAGTTTGAGTCCTGACCCGGTCCAAACGTTCATTCAGACCCAAACTGAGGCTTGAGTCAAGACCAAGACTTAGGCTCAGATTGAAACTCAGACCTTGGCTTGACTTAAGACTCAGACCAAACCATGGGTCAAGGTTCAAACAGAGCTCGATCCAGATCCAAAGCTAGGATCCTGACTCAGACCTCAGCTTTAGTCAAGACTCAGAATGATGCTTGAGTCCAGACTAAGACTTAAGCTTCAGTCCAGATCTAGACAAACTCTTGAGTCTAGAATCAGACTTAAACTTGAGTCCAGATTGAAACTAAAGCCTGAGTCAAGACCCAAACTCAAGCTTGAGTCCAAAAGAAAAACAAGATTGGATCAAGACCCAGACTAAATGTGACTCCAGACTCAGATTTAATCTTGAGTCCAGACCCAGACTAACTTTGGGTCCAGACTTAAATTAAAGCCTGAGTCCAGACCCAAACTCAAGCTTGGAACAAGACCCAGACTTATGTTTGAGTCCAGATCCAGTCTAAACTTTCCATCCAGACCCAGACTAAAGCTTGAGTCCAGACCTAGACTAATATTTGAGTCTAGATCCAGATCAAAGCTTTAACCAGACTTGGTCTAAAGCCTGAAACTAGACCCAGACTAAAGTTGAATACAGACTTGGACTGAAGTTGTCATGTATTTATTGTAGAGAGAAATCTGACCATATCCACTGGGCCATCTGTGCCCCGAAAAAATGTTTTCTGTTTTTTTTCTGCTTCATTATCATGAAACAGATTTAGAGACTTTGAGTCCTTGCGACCAACTTTTCCCCTTCACCTGCCTTTAATGTGAACTAACAGTTTCAGTTCAGCGAAATAACAAACCTAAACTCAGTCACTGCTTCCTCTAAACTCTCTAACTCTTCCTCAGCTGACCCCAAACGTTTTTTTTCCTCCTGGTACGTTTTCAGGACAGAGACGTTTCTCTGACCAGGACTCGGTGAAGGATGTGTCGGTGTTTGACATCTCTCTCAATCAAACGCTCGGTTGTTGGTCACACTCTGTTTTTTCCTGATCTGCAGCTGAAACTGATCCGAGCTGTTTCTGTCATTAAGGGACAAGTCCAGTCAGTGATTGAAGACGAGAAAACTGGAGTGAAACGAGGGGAGTTTGGTAGAAATATGCAGACGCACAAGATTCAACATTTCATTCCAGCTTTGAGGATTTGATTCCTCCAGAAAATGAGGATGTCAACGTGGCTCCAATCTGTAAAACTATAGAGTGTTTGATTTATAAGTGTAAAAAACAAACCAATTAAACAGATGAAACGTGGTGTTTTTAATCTAACAAAGTCTAATTTTTGGATTGGCAGATCCACAACTCTGCACAAATGTTTTAGACATCAGCACCAGGTTTATGAAATTATTGAAAAACTAAGGACCTGGTCTAATTAAATCCCAAATAACGTGCTAAATTGTGTGTGCAAACTAAATGGTTTAATTCTGTTTGTTTAAAACGCCAAAATATTTAAGTTCGTTCATGGTGTTTTTTTCATTTTGGAATAATTGCATCAAAAGTAAAAAGGTGTTTCGAGTCATTTAACTGGATGTACTTGTCCATCCCAGCATTCAACACCAGAAAAAACACTCTGGGAGACGCTGGCACTAACTTTGCTGGTGTGCTGGAGTGATCCAGATGAAAGAAAATGAGGTTTTTTCAAGGAGTTTTTCTTTGTAACTGACTCCAAATCAGCTCTTAGCTCATCCAAAAGCTCAAAAAGAGCATTGTTGGATAGATGATACATCTGTACTGTTTTTATTTCTGAAAGTCCAAACATGTTGACACACACACTTAAGATTCAAATGTGCTAAATATTGTTGCAAAAACACCAAATGCAATCAGTTACAGGTTTGATAAATCACTTTGCAGATGTTAAATGATATTTGCATCCCAGTATTTTGCATGTTCTGTGCATACTTTGCTTATTCATGAAGGCAGACACACTAAAAAGATTGCGTTTGCTATTTTGCTGATATGACAGACACAATCCTCAGTGCACTCAGTTGGTGAATCAGCTTTTCATGCACTAATAAGTTTGTGTTTTAATACTCGCAAACCTTTAGTGGATCAGGCCCTTAGAGGTTTTGGTTGTTTTTGTTGAATTCAAATGTGCATAAAACAAGATTTTCCTCCCAGAAGTGTCTGAGTGTGAAACGTGAAGTTGTCAAACTGATGAGAAAAGTATAATTTCACTTCAGATTTTCCGTCTTGTTCCATCTTTGTTCCACATAATTCACTCCTCTGCACAAACTGCTGCTAACAAACCACAAACTGAAACATGTGTCGCTGCTGAAGCTGCCAACGCTGCGCTCAAGCCTGGCACACACACTTACCCTCACACACACACACACACACACACACACACACACACACACACACACTCGGCCTGGCACACACACTCAGCTGATGTTGCAGCGTCACACACCCAGCAGCTCTTAACGACTCTCGGTTTGGTTTTTAGTGAACGAGTTCCTCGTAAAGTTTGAGCCGAAGGATCAGAAACTCAGTGGGTCACTGAGAATCTGACGTCAGGTTTTCCGTAACTTTCACACTCGCTGGATGTGAGAAAAGACTCTGAGCTGCTCACACAGAACCGTCAGATAAAAATATTCAAAGAGGAAGATAAACGGCGTCTTTTATAGAAAGAATCTCATGAAGCTGAAGTGAGAATAAAACTGAAGCTAAATGAAAACAGATCATCGTTGTTCTGGTCCCTGGAGTTTCTGGGCTTTAGACGCAGGAAACTGAGAGGAAGAAGTTTCATTCGTTTGTTTAATTTGATATAAACGAGAAAATGAGGCCTGAGAGTTACAGCTGTTCTCCTGTCATCCATAATTATTATCATTTAGTCAAAGAATGAAACAACGTCACCGTCAGTCAAAGAGTTTCAGTAAAAGAGAGAGAGAGACCACGCTCTGTGACTTTAAAGAAAATCCTTTTAAGAGACCAATCCTGTTTTCAGATCACGTCTTCATCACTGAGTTTAAAATCTGAGGTTCATAGAGTTTTTATTCTTCTTTGTGCAAGAATAAAAATGTTTCCAGTATTTATTTCAAGTATTTTATTTTGTTCATAAAGTGACAGATGTATCAAAGGGTTAAAAAGTTTTTGAGAAAAATATGCTCATGTACGGAGCCTCTAAAGGGACAAGAAAGGGTAAAAATATATATATATATATATATAAATATATTTTATGTGCGCACTTGAAACTTTTAGGTGCTCACCTGAAACCTTTTCTGGTGCTCACCTAAAAGTTTCTAGTGAGCACCTAAAAGTTTCAGGTGAGCACCTAAAAGTTTCAGGTGAGCACCTAAAAGTTTCTAGTGAGCACGTAAAAGTTTCAGGTGAGCACGTAAAAGTTTCAGGTGAGCACCTAAAAGTTTCTAGTGAGCACGTTAAAGTTTCAAGTGAGCACGTAAAAGTTTCTAGTGAGCACCTGAAAGTTTCTAGTGAGCACCTAAAAGTTTCTGGTGAGCACCTAAAAGTTTCTAGTGAACACCTAAAAGTTTCAGGTGAGCACGTAAAAGTTTCAGGTGAGCACGTAAAAGTTTCAGGTGAGCACCTAAAAGTTTCTAGTGAGCACGTTAAAGTTTCAAGTGAGCACGTAAAAGTTTCTAGTGAGCACCTGAAAGTTTCTAGTGAGCACCTAAAAGTTTCTGGTGAGCACGTAAAAGTTTCTAGTGAGCACCTGAAAGTTTCTAGTGAGCACCTAAAAGTTTCAAGTGAGCACCTAAATGTTTCTAGTGAGCACCTAAAAGTTTCTGGTGAACACGTAAAAGTTTCAGGTGAGCACCTAAAAGTTTCAGGTGAGCATGTAAAAGTTTCTAGTGAGCACCTAAAAGTTTCAGGTGAGTTCCTAAAAGTTTCTAGTGAGCACCCAAAAGTTTCAGGTGAGCACCTAAAAGTTTCTAGTGAGCACCTAAAAGTTTTGAGTGCGCATGTGAAATTATAATTTTTTTTTTTTTACCTTTTCTTGTCCCTTTAGGGGCTCCGTACTCATGTGCCCAAGTTTCACCGTAAAAATTTATTTGAAGGTGTAAAAACCGTGGAACTCGTTCTAATATGCACCTGATAAATGGTCAAAACAAAGATACAAGATACAAAATGTATTATTTGTCATCCCATTTGTTTCAGAGCAACAAAATTTCATTTCAGTTTCATCTAAGAAACATCAAAAAGACAGAGACACATAACCCTCCTGTATTCTTTATCAATTTGACCCAATTTCAAAAGTTATTTTGTCGTAAATTTGGTTTTCTGTCATGGAATTAATTGAAAATTACATGGATGGTTCCATGCTTTGCTATTAGTTGTGTGTGTTTTATACAAATGTATGGCATCTTCCTGCTGTTAAAGAAATTTGAATGATTTTAAAACAATATTCTGACAAACACCTGTCTCTGATATTACACCAATTTATGCCTCTGATAATAACCTTGGTGCAAAAAAGTTTTTGCTTTTTCTACTCAAAGAAGAGGTAAACTTTGACATCAATAAGGTCTATTATTCCATATTTCTCAGTTTAGATAAATATAAGTCAATATGTTGGAAACATCTTCACCAAAATGGAGAAAAAAATTGAGGAAATTTTCCACCTTGTACGTTGTAAACATCAGAACAGAGAGTGCAGAGTAAATCTGAAGACAACTGGACGGTTTAATGAAGGTAAATTAAATCTTTCTGTCTCTTTCTCCCTCAGTCATGTCGGGAGTTTCTCAGCTCAGGACTCGTGACGTCACGGAAACGTCGGTGGTTCTGGTTTGGGATCCTCCTCCAGTTCGTTACGAGACCTACACCATCACCTTCACCAGCCAGGTAAGAGGAGAGGAGCTCGTCTTTTTGTTAAAGAGCTTCAGGAACAAACCATCACCAGCTGCTGTAAAACTTGAATCAGTCGTAGTTTAACGTCACAGTAAAGCGTTAAAACTTCGTTTGTTTGCTTCCTGCAGAAATCGCTCGCTTTCTCTTTCCAAAACCATCTACACAGAATTCTTCGTTCCTATTCTAGAAATGTCTCTGAACTTTACTTTTCAATGATTCACGTCTCTGGAAAAACAAAAAAAGCAAAATGCAAGAGGTGGACAAACTCAGTGAACCTCTGTCTCAGGTGCGCAGGTGCAGGAGCAGCAGGCGCAGCATGTTCACACATTCAATAAATATCCTTTAATATGATTTAGCTGTGGAGGAAAACTTCAATGATGAAAATGATTAAAAAGTCTGACCTGATGTGAGAAGACAAACTGTCATAACGTATCAATAATTAACAGACATCAACCTGATTAAGACTCTTTGCAAACACAAACTGTGTCACAGAAGCAAAGACAGACAGAGGAGATTCAGAGAAAGTCTGTTTTCATCATTTCAGGGAGAATTCAGCTCAACAAAGAGAAGCAGGAAACTCTAACATTATCAGAATATCATTTTCCTAACTTCATGCAGCTCTGCTCTGTTTGGTTTCCTGGTTTGGTTGGAAGTTGGATCCAGGATGAATGTGGATAATTTCAGGAAACCAGATCCACTCGAGCTGTCTTCAATATTTCTGTTTTTTCTGCGTGTTTGCGTGTGGACGGACATCAGGTCCATATGGTCAGTTTTCCAACACGTCCACGCTGCAGAAATGTTGGATTGTTTGGGTTAAAGATGGTTTCTTCATTAGAGCAGCAGCACCTGGTGTTTATGTGAAATCAGCTGCTGTTAACGAGCTTTAGATAAAGATTTTAATGTGAGTAACCTTTAAGTTCGACGGCTCATAAAACTTGAAATGATAAAGAAAAACAGTCATTACTGAAGGTTGTGTAATGAACTGAAGCTGCAGAGGAAGTTTGGAGTTTGTTAGAGACGATGTGTCATCATCTCGTTCTTTAATCTGAGCCAGTTTAACGTCCGTCAGTGTGGAAATGACAGATGCTTTTATTCTGGCGGGGCTTCAATGTTTCCTGGTGTTTCCCCCTGATGCTGGTGACCCCCCCGTGGAGGACAGTAACACTTCATCCTCTCTCTGTGATGACGTGTTGCATTTCCGGGCTCAAACTTGTTTTAATCCCACTGAGAAACGATGGAGCGAGTCAGAAATATGAAGCAACAGAACGAGACGATGAGACACGAATCACTGTGTTCACCAATAACACAAACACAACACCATCTTAGAGAGATTTCCTTTAAAGAAGAAGAAATTCTTTTTCAGGTTTGTGTTCATCCCTCTGTTTTTCTCTCTCATGTTTAAAAAAAATAACTTCAGCTTCAGTCTAAACCCCATTGTTTGAGCTGCTGTGGGGTTTAGACTGAAGGATAGAAACTGTGTTTTAAACGATTTTTTTTAAAGAAAAACCAATTTGGTATGTCTTTAACAACAAATTCTAGTTTGAGACAAACATTTAAGCAGATTCATGCCTGTTAGTCCTTACAGTCGGGTTCACTTTAAGAGAACACCTGTCACCCTGATTGGGCAGCCGTCTGTTGGGGGCGGGACTAAGGGTCGCATTTGATGCTTGATGCTCCGCCCCTCCACCTACCGTGTCATGAACCAGTAAGAAGATCATTATAACCTGATATCATCATTTCAGAAAATGCAGTAAAGATTTTGAAAAGATCTGGTGGAAATGTTTAAGAGTTCACAACAAGATTTTGTAGAGATTTTGTAGAGTTTCAGATTGGATCTGGTGGAAATCTTAAGGAGTTTTTCAATGAGATTTGGTGCAAATCTGGCAGCATTTTGGACACGATCCAGCGGAAATCTTAGAGTATTTCACAAGATTTGGTAAAGACCTTGTGGAGTGTTTCCATGAGAACTAATGGAGATCTTGTTGAGTTTTGGACAAGATTCGGTGGAGATCTTGTAAAGTCTTTGATTGGTGAAATCTTGTTGAGTTTTTCAATGACATTTTGTGGAGAATCTTGTCAATTTTCTGATTGGATCTGATGGAAATCTTAAAAGGTTTTCAATGAGATTTGGTGGAGATCTTTGTAGAGTTTTCAACAAGATTTAGCAGAAAATTTGTAGAGTTTCCTCAAGATTTTAATGAGATCTTGTAGATTTTTTTAATGAGATTTGGTGGAAATCTTGTAGAGTTTTCCATAAAAATCTGATGGAGATCATGTTGAGTGTTGGGCAAGACCTGGTGGAGGTTTTGTACATTTTCGGATTGGATCTTGTGGAAATCTTAAAGAGTTTTTCAATGAGATTTGGTGCAAATCTGGTAGCGTTTTGGACAAGATCCAGCGGAAATCTTGTAGAGTATTTCACAAGATTTGGTAAAGACCTTGTTGAGTGTTTCCATGAGCATTGGTAGAGATCTTGAAGAGTTTCTGATTAGATCTGATGGAAATCTTGAAGACTTTGCCAGATTTCCATCAGATCTCATGAAAAAGATTTGATGATCTAACTAGAATCTGATGTTGATCTGGCAAAAATCCGGTGCATCTCTTGTGGGTATCTTTTCCAGGTCAGTTTTTGTTTTTTTTCTCATTGAACAGTTTGTCTTTGAATCTTTCAGAGCTTTTCTCCCCGTTTATCGTGAGTTTGACTCAAATCAGAAAATGAAGAGAAACCTTTGAAGTAGAGGTCGTAACGTTTCATTTACTGGTCGTTAAGACGTTTCTTCGTGTTCTGTCTTCGTTCATCGCTGACCTCTGCTTCACTTTCATCCTGACGTCTGTTTTCAAACACGTGTGATTAATCTGGACCTGACTGACGGCGTCGGTTTTTATGAGAGCGATTTAAAGAAAGAGAGAGTGGGAAACGGAACAAAGGAAACACTTTCTCAATCAGATACCGTCGACTCTGAAGCGTCACCAGGATGAAAAGAAACACACACACACACACACACACACACACACACACTCGTCCTGGTGTTTCCTCAGGTCTGTTTTCCCACAGAAACACTCACTTACTGCGCCGTTAACTTCTCTGAGTGAAACAAAAACTGAAGATCTTCCCACAGTGACTTCATGTAACGACGCTGAGAGATTTGGACCCAAACAGAAGAAAGATCCACCAGAAACTGAAGAGAGAGAGAGAGAAGGAGATAAAACGGAGGAAGTGATGTAGGAACCTTAAAATGTGCTGCAGAGGGAAAAAGACTGGAAACGATGGGAGGATGTCATAAAAACAACAACAAAAACAAGACTTATGATTTCACTTTATGAACCCAAAGAGAGGAGGAAACATCCCGAGGGAGAAGAGAAGAGAAAAAAAACGAAGGGAGGAGGTAAAAAAGGAGATGACATTCCCAGAAATGACAGTAAGTTAAATCTTCTGATTACAAAAACATCATTTTGGTTAAAAAAGGGACTTTTCATCCATCATCTTCAACATCAACCAGATCGTCAAGGGATGAACATCAGACCCACAATTTCATTTCTGAAACTCCAACAAAGTTTTCATGTTGTTTACAACGTAAACAAAAACAGAAAACAATGGTTTGAAAATCCTGTTTAACCTCAATTCAACTGGATTCTCCACAAACACATTGTTTTTCTAAAAGGAGCATCATCCCCAAAAGGCTCAGTCCTTCACCACTTTGTCAACAACTGTGTGAGCAAATAGTCCAACAGCTTAAGAACAATGTTTCTCAACTTTGTCCAACTGCAGGAATTGATGGATTTCATCATCTACAGACCATAATATCATCAAAAGATTCAGAGAATCTGGAGAAATCTCTGCACGTAAGCAGCAAGGCCCAAAACCAACATTGAATGGCCGTGACCTTTGACCCCTCAGGCGGCGCTGCATTAAAAACCCACATCATTGTGTAAAGGATATTAGCACGTGGGCTCAGGAACACTTCAGAAAACCATTGTCAGTTAACACAGTTCATCACTACATCTNCCTCCGTTGTCATGACGACCCACATTGAGCCGCTGTATTACTTTAATGAAATCTTTTTAAAGCTTTTTTTTTTTCCTTTAAAGACCACGGTGGCACATATGTTAGTACAAAATGATGTTTGTGTGGCGTTATAGATGAACATGCACGCACTTCTGCGCAGCACTTTAGCGCAGCTGTGTTATAAGATCCACGCCCACCGTGAGTCTGTAGTCGGGCTAGAGGAAAAGATAACCAAACCCAGTAGAGACGAGTAGAGTAGAGCTGGAATTGTAGAGTGGAAAAGCGCCATTTGTCTTTTTCAGGGACGTCCCTGATTATTTCAGCAAGACAATGAAACCAAGACACATTCTGCTCCTGTTACAACAGCGTGGCTCTGTAGTAGAAGAGTGCAGCTAAATGTTGTTCATCAACAAGAATGTGAAAGAATTCCAGCTCCAAAGCTTCAACATTTAGTGTCCTCAGTTCACAAACACTGAACCAGTTGGTTTCTTCTCTTTAAAGCGTCCGAACAGTCGTCTTCATGTGTTACTGTGTTTATTTCTTCTTCATTCTCTTCTTAAACTTTGGATTAAACCAACTGGTCCTGCACAAAGAGAGCTCCTACGGTTTAGTAAACATGTTAGAAACCAACGCCTACCTTTGTTCCTGTTTAGTTTGTCTAACTCGCTGCAGCAGGAGGATTGTGAAACTTCAAATATCAAACTTTTCTCTAGAGACTCAAACAGTCACAGGTGGACGTGTCTCACAGTTTTCTCTCCGCTGACCGCTCCTCCATGTTCACATTATCCCTCATTCTTTTAGAGATGGAACATGATCTGAGGGTCAGAGGAAGCAACAAGGACGACAAAGATTCCTGTGAGCAGAGAGAGACGGGTTCAGTGTGGAAGTTAAAACATTCAGAGAGCTGAGGATGAAACCAGAGGAGCAGCGAGCGAGCGAACAGAGCGCGCTCAGAGCTGCAGAGAGGAAAAGATGCAGATGTGGGATGCTTGTTGCCGCGGAAACGCGTAAACACCGTCAAAAACATGGCCGCTGCCAGATGGATGACATCAGCAGCGGTTGCACAGCTGTGACACAGAAAGAGAGAGACAGAGAAAAACAGAGAGAGAGGGATAGAGAGATGTTTGTAGACAGACAAACAACACGACCGTGTCACAACAACCAGCAGAGCGAGAACAGATCGTCACGAGGGACGCAGCGAAAACAGGCACCAAAGAAAGTCTGAGAAAACATCTGGCTCCAAGAAACAAGCTCTAATAATCAGCCTGAGATTTATAATTTCCAGCTGACGTCATCGATTCGCCCTCCAAGAATAGATTTGACATTTCCCTTCTGCTGCACCAACATCAGGTCGGAGCCTCTCGTTATTGTTTCAGGAATCAATAAACTTCTCCTCTAAATGTTCAAAACTTTCCCTCCTGTTTGTTTTATTAAAGCTCCTAAAAACACAGAAATATTCAGTTTACAATCAAATAAAGAAGGAGAGAGCAGAGTCAGTGTGTTCCCACTTCAACACTGAAACAACAGAGTTCCCATGAGGCTTTGCTCCTCCATGGTCATCTCTGTTATCTCTTTGACTGTGTGATCAGATTCTGGTTTAACACCTGTTTGTGGTTTAAAGACTGAGGAAAGTGTCTTCAACTCTTTTCTCCCATGAAGCTGATGAAAAGTCTACGGCTGTTTTTGAATTCTTCTTCTTCATTTCCTGTATTTGACTGTAGTTTGTAGTTTGACAGATCTGTTCGGTCTGTTTTACAGTTTGTTACTCTGGTTTCCAGTTTGAGGAATGTGAGATTAAAGCTGATTTCTAATAAAGTTATATTAGGGCAACTTATTTGTTACGGCCCCATGTTTTTTGTTCCCTCCTCCTCTCTTCAACTCCCTTTTTGAGTTGAGGACTGCTGCCCTGCTGCCTCTCAATTTGGGACTTTTTTTAGTCTTTTAGTTGTTGCACTATGTTCCTGGTGTTTTCTTAATAAATCCCTTTTTTGTATTGTTTGAGGTGTGTTTAAGTATTTTTATGTGAATCTTTTGTGGATTGTTGTTAGCCCCATAGGGCCACTTTTAGTTGGGGCATAACAAATGGGGGCTCGTCCGGGATCTGATACTGAATCAGTTAATTCTCCAGATAGAAACCTCTACATTTTGGAGGAAAAAGTTAGAACTTTCGGGTTTTAAAAGTCACAAATTTAACGTACAGACCAGGATTAAAACACAGACGTCCTCTGCAGTTATTATAAATTATTATAGGTCCCAGTGCTGTAAACTGCATTAGTTTTACCAGGAGACCTCTGACCATCTTGCAGCAAAATTCATCATGTTGGATTTTTAATATTATACCATATGTTATTCATTGTGAAAACTCAGGAGTGGATTGATTTTTTTAGTTTTAGGGATGATGGAAAAGCTGTTTCTGATAATGAACGTATGATTTCAAATAACAGGAAAATGTAAACAATGTAAGTTCCCACTTAAAAGATGTTTTAGGGTTTTACACTTAAATTGTTCTGCTGCTTCGTCTGAGTGTGCTACGGTTTCTGTCATTTTCAATTCAGACCTGTGGCCAGGCATTGGCATTGTGGGAAACAGTACGCCAGGTAGACTGGTCAGATGCATGCTGGGAAATTTTCCTTGATCAGTAGAAACATCCGGGTAATTTTAGCAAACTGCAACTTTCACATTTGTTCGCATACTGCTGCTGCATCATGGGTAAATCAGTACGTACCGGTGGTGTAGTATGAGAATTCAAAAACAGCCAAGGACAAAGTGGAAACTCAAACACAAGGAAACACAGGAAAACTAAAGCAGTGTTTCTCAACCTTGGGGTTGGGACCCCATGTGGGGTCACGAGATGATTTCTGCTCGGTCGCCAAGTCATTTTGGGAAAATTCTGACTTCTATAAAACTAAAAAATTTCAGGCAGGGTTGTTTAACTTGTTTTCTGCTACATTATTTTTCCAAAATTTGTTGTACCAGCTAGGTTTCCTTAATCTGAACTGTCGTGTTTTTGGAGTTAAATGAGCGATTGTTCATGAACTCGTTCAGATTTTACACAGGGAAAACTGAAATCTGAGCAAGTGTTTATGTCTTATTTTTTTGTAAAAATTGCCTTTTTATTTTCAACATGAGCCTCATTCAACTGACCAGTCCAGACAAATGTCTTATTTCGAGTTCTTAAGAGACAAAAGTAGGTCTGAATTGCTTGTTACAATTTTAAAAAATGGAATAAGAAAAAAAGCGTCTTGTATTGAGACATTTGTATGTCAAGGAACTTGATGAGCAAATTTTTCTTACTCCACTGGCAGATTTTTTTTTACCTCTGACATGGACAAACTGTCTTAAGATTTATAAAAACTCCAAAAAACTCCTTACACAAAAATAGGAAGACAAAAATGTTGACTCGTTCTTTTCCACGATCAGAAAGTTTTTTGTTTAGATTTTAGTTGGTTTGTGTTGATTTTTGTTTCTGGGGGTCCGAGATACCAGTGTGTGATAAATTTGGGGTCGTGACTCAAAAAGGTTGAGACTGGCTAAACTAAAGACACGGGAACAAGATGAATCCAGAAAACCAACAGAACCAAACCAGAACCACAAGAATCAAAATCTGCAAAGTAAAACAGGAAACACAAGGACGACACGAGACAAGAATCACACAAAATAAATACAAAGAAACTCTAGATCAGCGATTCCCAACCTGTGGGCCGTGGCCCCCTGGTGGGCCGTGAAGGTATTGCAAGTGGGCCGCCAAATAATTTCCAAAAAAGTATGATTTTATTGGAGTGTGATTACATAAACATACATGGTACAAATAAATATATTAGACAAATATAGTAATGTTTAAAATGTCAAACTCAGGCCAGTTTTAAAGGCAATTAAAACACTTCAGAGATTCATATATGGGGAAAAAAAGTCCTCGAAGAAGAAATGTTAAGGCTCAATGGGTGACATGACCTGTAACATAACGACAACCTGAAATGTAATAAAATGAAACGTTGTGAAACCCCAGATCTGAAATAACTTGTTGAAAATGTGACACTAGTGCTGTGCCCCATAGGTTACAAAAAGAATGTAAGATGTAATAACAGACCCAAAATGAAATAATTACATTTTTGGCTTAGCATCAGTTACATTATTGACCAATTATCAGACTTGAGTTTTATTACTTTTTAAAAAAATTATTATTATTTTATGGCCGTTTTTACATTTTGGGTCATTGTTACAAATAGGGTTCCAAAAAGGTGTTATACAGCCACCAGTTATTGGGTTGGAGGTGGGCCTGAAACATTTTTGAGATTAAAAAGTGGGCCCTGAGTTGGAAAAGGTTGGGAACCACTGCTCTAGATACATAAACAAGACCAAAGCACTGAGATTTACTATCATGACAGTGACGATGATGAAAGTGACGATGATCTCAAACTCAAATCTGCAGCCTCAACTTTGAATCATGTTTCTTTTTGTTGGATTTAAATTGTAAAGTTCTTTTACTTTTTCTTTCTCCATAAATCTGAACAGTCCACGCTGTGATGGTTTGTTTGTTGTGATCAGTTTCCCACACGTGACAGAAAAGATGACGCTGATAGAAACCCTCCTCGTTTATTTTCCGTCACAAACACTCGCTCAGACCTCCTGCTGTGCTGAAAGACCCCACGGTCCCTGAACGCCTCACGGGCCTGCCACCCCGCCTCCACTCGTCTCGAAGCGTATCATGAATTTATAAGAACCTCAGTTTTGATGATGTCACCCTCGTTCATATGTGGACGGATCAAAGCCGGATGACACACGGACGCTAATCCAGGACGACCCGTGGAACCACCAACATGGCAGCCAGCGCCGTACCCAGCTGTGGTGCATTTACTTTACAACACGGTACCCATTCATGCAGCCCCAAACAAAGTCCCTCCCAGCTGAGTAATCCTCAGATCCTGCTGCCGGAGCTTTTCCAGCAGATCTCTGCAGAAGAAGAACTCTGTGCTTCATTTGAGCGAAGAAAGCAGGAACACAGCAGAGTTGGTTTACAGCAGATCTGAGCTCTGATAAAGATCAGCAAAGCTTTAAAAACAGACTCTGTTGTCACTCAGAGACTCTGCTCTGCGTGGGAAGCCTTCTGGTTTCTGTAGTCCAAGCAGAAACACAAACCGTTTGGAGACCAAAGCAGTTCTTCTCACGACAGTCCAGCTCCCAAAGGAGGGAACCTGATGACAATTTACTTCTCTCTGTAAACACAGATCTGCAGCTCTACGTCAAACATTTACACCCACAACAAACCTGCTGGATGAAAATCTGTCAATGTTGAGATTTCTGATTTCCTGGAATGCATCAGATATCGTCAATCAAACCTCAACAAACAGTTTTTTCTTCTAGAACGAACCTGAAAAAGCTCGGCCTTTAACTCAGCAAAGCACAAGATGTTTGATATCTTTGGTGTTCATTCTGCTGAAGTTAGACAGAGTGAAGCCTTTGAGTTAATTTACAATGAAACTGAGACTCACTAAATTAAAATAACTTGGGTCCTTTCAAGAATAAGGTTATAATCCTGGTAAATCACACGACAACTTTATTTCTGGAATCATGCAGCTAAAGTTACTTGTTCTAAAGCTTCTGTTGTCAACAATTAACAGTGAAACTAGGACCCACTGCGCTCAAAACACAACTGCGCTCTTAAGCAGCTATATGAGGCTCAGTAAATGACAAGAAAGTTGGCGTATTTTTCAACTTCATTTGTCTGAAACTATGCCAGTGTCAAGCCTGAGTAACCATATATTAACAATGAAACTGAGACCCTCTGAATCAAAATGACTTGGTGGTCCTTTGTTGAACATTTAAGCATTTTACAAAGTAAATAAACTGGTGAATGACTGGGCGTCAAACGAGTGAAGTAACACAAAGTGAAACTTTTTGTTTTCAACAATTCACAGTGAAACTGAGACCAACCAGAAACAAATGGATATGTGTTCCTTTGCAGACTGTAAAGGTCTGTGAAATGGAAGTACATAAAATGAATGTTGGCATATTTTGGAGAGTCAAATAACTAAAACTAAGCCAGAGTGAATCCTTAGAGTAACTTCCCATTTACTGTGAAACTGAGACTCAACAAAATCATAATGATTGTGTGCTCCTCGAGGGATCTATAAGATCTGTCCAATGGGATTAAGTCATAAGATTATTGGGAAAAAAAAAATTAGGGGTTACAGGATTGAAGTTAACTGTAGTTGAACTTCAGTTTCTATCAATTTACAATGAAACTGAGACCCACCTGAAACAAATAGATGTGGTCATCTATGAGCACCAAAAGGTCTGTTTAATGGAAGGTAATTATGGGGAGAAATGTTTCAATTTTGGGGATAATACTTAACTTTCCTACGTCGGAGTGAAACCTATGAGTTGGCGTTTACTGCGAAACTAAGACTCATCAAATCAAACTGAGTGGGGGCTTTTTTCAAAGATATAAAAGGCCAGTAAAACTCAGGTAAATCATTAGAAAACTGTATTTCTTTCCAAGGTTATGCTCCCAAAGTAACCTGATAGGACACTTTTTGTTTCTAACAATTTACAGTGAAACAAAGACAGACTCCAAAACAAAAGAGTTGATGAGCTAAATCATGGAATACATATGGTCTGTGAGATGCAGGTAAATCATAATTAAACTTATTCTTTAGGGGATCCTGCTGCTGAATTAAGTTACAGTGAAACTTATGATCAAGTTACCATCTACTGTGAAACTGAAACCCATCAGAAACCAATTGATTGAGACTATAAAGGCCGTTAACGCAAATAAATCACATGAATAATTGTTTATTATCAAACACGTGTCTAAAAACAGTGTAATTCTCCTTTAATGTTGCACAAACCCTGCAGTGATCCATGAATCATTCTTAATAAATGTTCGTTCTTTTGATTGAAAACATTCATCCTGACTTCTTTAAAAACATGAAATAACACGGAGCATCTGTTTCTGCCCACACACACACACACACACAAACACACACACACACACACACACACACACACACACACACACACACACACACACACACACACACACACACACAGACGTTGATGCCCTGCAGGGAGCTCAGTGTTTCCACTCTTCTCAATGACTCCGTTTCATTATTATTGTTGTTATTTCTGAGAGCGTCTTTGTTCGGCAGCGTTCGCTCAACAAACAGTTTGGAGGAAAGTTAATGGAGGGTAATCGCTCGGCTTCAGGATTAGATCTGGATCTTTTTCAGGAGCTGATCAGATGAGTCAGTGAGTTTGGGTCCAGTAGACGAACTCAACAATGAACTACGAGTCAGGGACGTGTAGTTTTAAAAGTTCCCCTGGCTACCAGAACGTCATTTTCCTAAATGATCAGTGTTTTTACCAGCTACATAAGAACCATAATAAAATCTCTCAAAATATCTTAGTTTGTATAAAATTTGAAAAAATATTTTCCCCTGTAGGCCGCCATTGTTGTTTACGCCGCAATAACATCTGGGTAGTGATGTCATATGGTTGCACCGGGCTGGATCTCCTACAGGATCATATAAGTCCTGGAGCGGACTTCAGTGGTTTCCAGAGGAATGAGTCATCATAATTGAATTAAAGAGGCAGAAACAATCAATACAGCTCAGCACTGAAGTGTTTTTACAGCAAAATTAAATGTTAAACCAAACCAGTAACTAGGGCTGAGCTCACAAATCACAGTGAAATATTTCTTTAACCTGAAATGTGTGAAAATATCAGCTACAGTTTTTACAGCAGATGTTTTCTGTTCTATACCAGAGTTACTCAACCAAAGAGACAAACTGTTAAAAACTACCTTTACAAAAGAAACTATACAAGTGGAGAAAAGAGGCAAAAACAGCAAAGAGGAGAAATAAAACTTAGTTTGAGGAGGTAAAAATGTCCAGAAAAGCAACAAAAATTGGCATTTATATTGGGATGCCTGGAAATACTTAAAAAAAGAGCAAAAAATGGCCGAAAAGTGGCGAAAAAGAGTAAAAAGTGACTAAAATGGCCAAAAAAATGACAAAAATTAGCAAGAGAATTTTGAAGGAAACTTAAAAAAATTCAGAAAGAAGCAATTATGGTAGAAAAAAAGGGGTGAAAATGGCCAAAGTCAACAAAAATGGTAAGAAAGTTTGGATTATACTTGGAAAATCGTCAGGTTGTTGCAAAAAATGTTCCAAAGTGGTAAAAAGAGTGAAAAGTGACTAAAATGGCCAAAAAGCAACAAAAATCAACAAGAAAAATTTGGAAGAAGCGTTAACAAGTTTTAGAAATTAGCAAAAGGAACACAAACAGTGAAAAGTGGCAAATATTGAGGAAGTTTTGTGGGTTTGTGTTGGAAAATAGTCGGCACAGCATTTGGCTTTAGTCTCCGTTTATAATGACCCACACCTGTCAGCTCTTTCATCAGCATGGGCCGGCTAAATGCAGCAAATGCTTCTGGGGAGAAGTGGCCAGAACATAGCCGCGGCTCCATGGGAAGTTGTTTACGCCCACAAGCCATTTCCCACAACTTCCTTCTTTTCTTGTCTTTTGGGAAGCTGTGCAGACTAACATCAGTCTCCTTGTTTCCTTTGGACTGAAAAGTGCAGTGACTTAGATCTCATCATTTNATTTTGACTTTTTATCTCAAATTATTGACTTGTATCCCAAATTGGGCTCTTAATCTCATAATTCTGACTTTTTCCCATGATTCTGATGTTTTTATCCCCCAAAAAAATCAGCATTTTGTCTCTGAATTTCAACTTTTTCATCTTAAATTATTGACATTTATCTCATATTAAAAACTTTTTTATCCTAAATTATTGACCACTTATCTTATAATTTTGACTTTCTTTTTTTTATCTCCAATTTTTGACTTTTAACTCAAAATTTTGACTTTTTATCTTATGATTTTGTCTTTTTTTCCCCAAAAACTTGACATTTTGTCTCAGAATTTCAACTTTGATATCTCAGGTTTCACCTTTCACCCAAAAGCAGCCACATGTGGCATTATTATGTTTTTTTTCCCTCCTCAAACCTCGTGACTTACGGCGACTAGTAGTGAGGAAACGGCCAAATCCAGATGCTCGGCACCAAGCAACCAATCTACGTCATCAACCCAGAATGCATTGCTGCAGTAAAACAATGGCTGAAGGATAGAAACTGTGTTTTAAACTGTATTTTTTTTCAAGAAAAACCAATTTGTTATGTCTTTAACAACAAATTCTAGTTTGAGACACAGATTTAAGCAGATTCATGCCTGTTAGTCCTTACAGTCGGGGTTCCCTTTAAGGGAACACCTGTCACTCTGATTGGGCAGCCATCTTTTGGAGGTGGGGCTAAGGTAAATTTTGATGCTTGTTGCCCCGCCCCTTCACCTACTGTGTCATGAACCAGTAAAAAGATCATTTTTAACTGAAATCATCATTTCAGCCAATGCAGTAAAGATTTTGAAAAGGTCTGGTGTAAATCTTGTAAGTTTTCTGAGTAGATCTGATGAAATCTTCAAGAGTTTTCAGTGAATTTTGGTAGAAATCTTGAAGAGGTTTCCATGAGATCTGGTGGAGATCTTGTAGACTTTTCAACAAGATTTTGTGGAGATTCTGATTGGATCTGGTGGAAATCTTAAAGAGAATTTCAATGAGATTTGGTGCAAATCTGGTAGCGTTTTGGACAAGATCCGGCGGAAATCTTATAGAGTATTTCACAAGATTTGGTTAAGACCTTGTGGAGTGTTTCCATAAGATTCGGTGGAGATCTTGTTATGTTTTCCATGGGAAATGATGTAGATCTTGAAGAGTTTTTCCCAAGATCTTGTAGAGTTTCTGATGAGATTGGTGGAGATTTGGTAGAAATCTTGAAGAGTTTTCCATGAGACCTGGTAAAGATCTTGTAGACTTTTCAACAAGATTTTGTAGGGTTTCTGATTGGATCTGGTGGAAATCTTAAAGAGTTTTTCAATGAGATTTGGTGCAAATCTGGTAGCGTTTTGGACAAGATCCGGCGGAAATCTTATAGAGTATTTCACAAGATTTGGTAAAGACCTTGTGGAGTGTTTCCATAAGAATTGGTGGAGATCTTGTTGAGTTTTGGACAAGATTCGGTGGAGATCTTGTTACGTTTTCCATGAGAAATGATGTAGATCTTGAAGAGTTTTTTCCCAAAATCTTGTAGAGTTTCTGATGAGAATTGGTGGAGATTTGGTAGAGATCTTGAAGAGTTTCTGATTAGATCTGTTGGAAATCTTGAAGACTTTGCCAGATTTCCATCAGATCTCATGGAAAAGATTTGATGAAGATCTAACTAGAATCTGATGTTGATCTGGCAAAAATCAAGTGCATCTCTTGGAGAAATCTTGTCATTTCTTGTGGAGATCTTGTCCAGTTTTTTTTTTCTTCTCATTGAACACAGTTTGTCTTTGAGTCTTTCTTCGGGGTTCCTTTTAACTGCTGCAGTCATAAATATGGATGCTCTTTCAGATTGTAACCCTGATTCATCCTTTTTCTCTCCTGCAGAAAGAGATTGACCAGAAGATCAGCGAGCAGGTGGACGGCGCCCTGACCACCTTCACGCAGACGGGGCTGGCGGCGGGTCAGGAGTACACGGTCAGCGTCATCGGCGAGACGGACGGAAGGAAAGGAGCGGAGAGCACGGCCGAGTTCAAGACCCGTGAGATATTTCTCTTTCACTCATCAGCACAAACACTCGCGGTTATTGACGTCTCAGGTGATTTGGACTCGACCCATAAAGTTCAGGTTCAGGTTTTTGCCCAAACTGGCAGAAACGTGTAACTCGTTTCTGGTCCTGTGAAAGCTGTCGACTGTAGCAGCTTGAGGAGTGAGAGCAAAGGGAAGAAGAGGAAATGAGAAGAGCCAAAGTAAATTCATGGATGACTGGATGTTTGTGAATCCACTTCCCTGAGTGGAATAAATCCCACAGTTTCTGAAAGAGGCTGACAGGAAGCTTTCAGTCTCTACAACTTCCATCTAAAGATCCTCCTGAATCTGCTCAGTGTTAACTCCAGATATTATCCTCATCAGTGGAGTAATATCAAATATATAAAAATCTAAGATACGAAGAATAATGACATCAGCCGATGCTTTTATCTGCCAAGCGTGATGAGACAAAATGTGACGTCACAAAACATGATGAAACGTGGCAAACCCAACAAAACGTGACACGATGAAATGTCATGTGACAAAATGTGATGTAACGCGACAAATCATATCAAAACAAAATCTTGAAGTAAAAAACTTGATGTAATGTGACGTGGCAAAACATTCGACCAACCACACAAAACATGAAAAACATGGCAAGATGTAACAAAATGTGATACGATGAAAAGTCATGTGACAAAACTTGGCAGAATGTGAGGTGACAAATTATGACGTCGCAAAACATGGAAATATGAGACGAAACATGACGTGACAAAAAGTTATTCAACAAAATGCGACGTGACGAAACCTGATGAAATGTGACATGAGGAAACGTGTTGAGATGAAACTTCTTCCAACTTCTTTGGGATTGTTGAATTTTGTTTTTCATTTTATTCTATTTAACTTGACACAATTAAGAATATTTTGCACTACTTAATTTTTAAAGTTTAGAGTCAAAGATAGCTCTTTTTTGTTCTTCAGTTTTTATAACTAAAAAAACAATTTAAAAGTCTGGTTTTGAAATAGGAAAAGGTTTTAGACTCAGGGTTATCAATTTATCTAAAAATCTTCTTTTTAATTTTTTTTGCCTTAAATCCTACAATTTTGTAGGATCCTGAGTTTTGACTTTTTATCTCAAACATTGCCTTTATTTCAAATGTCAAAATATCATCTTAAAATTTTGACCTTAAATGCGAAAGTTTGGACTTTTTTCACAGAATGTTAAATTGATTTCTTAAACTCTGGAAGTTAGTGACTTTTTGTCTTTATTTCTCAAAATTTTCACTTTTCATATTAAAATATGGACCTTTTATTTTACCATCAGTAGTAAAAGCTTTTGATGTTTCAATGGTTTGATGCAATTTTCTGTCAAGTTTGTAAATGTTACTTTAAATTGTGAAAACTTCACTAAAGTTCAATTTAAAGAAAAGCATGAATCGAATTGAAATCGCTGTATCTGCCAGAAAAAACGCAATTAGATCTTTATCTAAAACCATTCAGCTCTATAATTCTTCCTCTGCATCGTGTCTTTGTGTCCCTCTTCAGTTATCTCCGGCCCGTCAAACCTCAAAGTCGTCAAAACGACCACGACGTCAGCCGTGGTCCAATGGGAGGAGTCTCAGGGTGAGATTGACAGGTACCGTCTGATCGTCACCCCCAGCGACGGTTCAGGGACGGGTAAAGACATGACCATCCCAGCGGGCCAAGACTCCGCCCACATCACGGAGCTGGAGGCGGGGCGTTTGTATGACATCATACTTATGGCGGAGAAGGGAAGGACTCAGAGCGGACCGGCGACCACACAGGTCACTCCAGGTGAGTAGAGTCACGCACACAGCTGCTTTGGAGAGAAGACTCATGGGAAAGTTTCTGTTAAAGGAGCAGGAAGTCCTGTCGACGCCTCCGCTCGGGTAAATCTGGAAACCTTCTATTAAAGCTCTCAGACGACTTTAAGAACAGATGCAGCCGTTAAAGAACAGTTAACCATGAAGCGGTCAGATGTCCTGGAAAATTACAAACAAATAAACAACAAACGGACGAGGATTTGGACGACCTGAGGGCGATGACTCAGAGTTTAAATAAGGCCCATCTCTGCCGTCTCACCTGTTTCTGCTCCAGCGTCCAAACAGAAGAATTTAAATTCTCTCTNTCCTTCCAGTTCGACAACCTGCCTCCCCAGACCGAGTACACCGTGACCCTGCTCGGAAAGGGTCCCGGCATCCTGTCGCGGATGCACAAGCTTGTCATCAGTACAGGTACCAGCAACTGTGAGAGCAGAACCAGATGAGTTCCTGCTCCACATTGCTTCAACATTTCTGTCCATGTTGTGACACCAGAGAACTTGTTGTACTTTACTCAGAGGCTTCGCCCCACATGGTGTGTCCTGCTTCATCCTGTCTGTCCTCATCAAACAGAGTCCGTCCTGAACTAATCGTCACTGTCTGAAGAATGACTGTAAGTGTTGGCTCACAAACTAAATGCTTCCTCCATGTTGTTGTTAAAGGCCTCAGGGCCACCGTACTCACATTCACTGCTTCACTCCATCTTTTTGTCCCTTAATGACTCCATGATGTCTTTGTTTTCAGTGACTTTGGATGGTTATCGTTCCATTGCTCTCATTTTTTGTGTTGATGCTGTATTTGTGCACTACCTGTCAACAATTCATGAAACACAAAATTCATGTACTAGCAGTCAAACATTGTCTTAACCATAATCATCAACTCTGTCATTTGATGTCAAACCTCAGACTCAATGTATCAGAGAGTTCCCACCTTTTCATGGAAGACACAGGAAGTTGTTTTGCTCTTTTGATGGATAAAACAGTCACCAATGTGTTTCTAAAAAGACCTTCTTTTGGCATTGACCAATCAGGTGTGAGCAGGTTTTGATGTCGTTTTCCTGGCTGGCTCGCCAATCATAGCTGCGGTTTGTTGTTTTACTGCCTGTCCAAATGCAGCTCCTCTGGCTGTTTGTTTTCAGCATTACATATATTTTCCTAACTTTTTAAGACGTGTTGCTGACCTCTATCTTTAAAATAAGCCTGTAATTTCCATAAAACACAACAACAAAAGTTAGCCTTAAGGAACCCTCTGCCTCGTCTCACTGTCAAGTCCTTCTATTGTGTCTTTCTGTCGTGTCTTTGTCCCGTCCCTGTAAATTAATTTGTAAATTATGGGTGGGATAGTCCCTTAAGATGAATTACCTCATTTCCGAGGGGGTCCTGAACAAAATACATGGGTCAATGACAAAAAGAGGGTCTAAAAGCGTATTTTTAAAAAGTTCTTTGAAAAGGGTTAAAAACATATTTCTGAGAGAAGAATTATGTTTTCTAACAGATTTCAGTAGTTGACCAACATTTCAAAGTTTTTAGGTTCATTATTTTTTAGTATTTTTAATTTGAGCACCCAAAAATGTCAGGTGGTGCAACCAAATATATGAAAATATATTTATATGTTCCTGTTATTTTTTCTGTGTGAAATTATTGGCAAGTATCTCTCAAGTGTCTGTAGTGACTCATACATTTTCATTTTGTGTTTCATTACTTTTATTTGTGAATAAGATAAATAATTTGATGTTAAAATAACATTTCACATTATTACATTGGTTGT
>RPOG01000825.1:207564-228695 GCA_008086565.1 Thalassoma bifasciatum
CCACCTGACATGGAAATTGTTCCAGTCACCAATGAAGTGAAAAAACCTTTTTTATCAGTATTTCAGAGAAATCTACAAACTTTTCCACTTGGTCACAAATGTCATTTGGGCTCCTCTGGCTGATGCAGTTTCCTGTTTCCTGTTTTATTCTCTTCACTTTAAAATAAAAGTCTAATGTTACGGTTGCACCACCCTGACATTTGACAAGGTGAAAATTACGGGACAAAAGTTTTTTTACATTTCTCAACAGCTTTAAAATTCTTTTTATTTGCAAAGAATGTTTTATTTAAAAAGGTTCAAGCATAAAATAATGCCACTGTATTTTTAATTTCCATTTACAATAACTGACATTCAATTTTTAGAGTTTAATTACTGTGGATACTTGTCAGGACGGTTGCACCACCTGACATTTTGGGGGTTTGAGGAACCAAAACACAAAAAAACATGTTATATTTCAATAGTTTAAAGATGTGTTCAAATAACACAGATTTCATAGAATAAAGAAAACTTTAGAAGAAACATCAAGACGTCTACATTACAGAATATTATAGTAGAAATACAATACAAACAGTAAAAAGAAGTTTGTAACTCTCTGTTGTGTCTCTGGTGGCGTCTCTCTGTTGTGAATCTCTGAGTTTTTCTGAGCTGACATCAAATGAGAGTTGAAACTCTGTGGTAACACCAGGTTGACTCACTGCGTCTCGTGTCTTCTCTCACTCAGGGTAAGCTAACAGCCAGCTTCACTGACACTCCTCCATCTCTCACCTTGAGCAGGGTAAGACGGCGGCTGCTCTCCGTGTTGGTCTGTCGTCACAAAGACTCAGTAGATGTTAGAGGAGTCTGTCAGGTTGGAGTTAAACCAACCTGTAGGTAGAGACACATGCATTTCCTGATGCATGTTCACACGTGTTGTTGGATGTTCAGCCGTCTCTGTGTCTTTTTATTTAACAACACCTGATTCCTGTTGGTAAACTGTCCACGTCTTATTTTTGCTCTTCAGACTTTGCACTCTTTGTATTTCAGGTTTGAGGGACCAGTTTACTGTTGGTTCACCTTTCTTTCCTCTGCTGCTGCCCAGGACCCATCACCTGCACTTACCTGTTGTTATTGATCACTGTGTGTCTGTATATGATGTGTATACTGTATATATGTTTGCTCTGTACATATATACACACAAACCCATCACTGCACTAATAGTTAATGTGTGGATGACACAGTTTTCACTCTTTTTCACGTCACTTTGTGTAAAATCTGCTTCATGATGATCTTGTGTCGCCTCCACGGATCCTCTGACCGTCCTTCAACCTTCTCTCTGGTGGTTTTCCTCAGGACCGGAGCCTCCTACAGACATAGTTTTCAGCGAACTGACGGATAAGTCCCTGACTGTGTCCTGGACCAAACCGAAGAGCGCAGTCAGCGGCTTCAAGGTCACTTACACGCACAAGGAGGAAGGTGAGACACGGTTTCATCAGGTGATGCTCGGGCATCAAGTGTCTGCTTGATTTCTGATCCACAACAGTTGGTTTTTCCAGATCAGATCTCAGATAAGTGCTTCAAGACTTTGAAGTCGTCACTCATCTCAAATTCAGTGAGATACTAAACAATCTAAACTAATACAAAATAATCCTAATGGCAAAAAATCCATTTAAACCTAAGAAATGATCAGTCCATGAAAACACATCAGAAGCTTTGAGTAATCGGTCAGTTTCGTACCTGAGATCCACCAATGAAGGTCGTGCTTTGGGCCTTAAAACGTCCGAAATAAGAAAGCTCGTCTCTCCACAGGTGAGCCGGTGTCGGTCTCTGTGGACTCAGGTGATTCCTCTCTGGGCCTGTCTAAGCTTTCTCCAGGGTCCACCTACGAGGTCAGCATCATCTCCGTCCTGGGATTGGACGAGAGCGACCCTTTGAAAGACTTCGTCACCACCCGTAAGTTCTCCGGGTCCAAAGCGTCTTGAAAATGCATTTACATGTTTTTAAACTGAGGGAAATATGGAGTTGATTTTTCACCGCCTGCAGCTCTGAAATCTGCAGATTCTCTGAGTAAAGGAGGATGATGTCTGCAGCAGGTGTGTGATCTGGAAACAATCTGTGTTTTTATTCAGGGGAGACTCATCCTGGATCCTTTGGCTGCTCTGTGTTTGATTTCAACACAGTTTTCTTTGTCAGAAAGTTCCTCTCACTCTGTGAAATCATCTCTTTCTTTCTTTCACACATTCCTGCGTCACTGATTTCATTCTCTCTCTATTTCTCTCTCAGTCCCTGATCCTCCCACAGACCTCAGAGCCGTTAACGTCACCGACACCACGGCCTTGTTGTTGTGGCGTCCTGCTCTGGCCGCCGTGGATAACTACGCCATCGTGTACGGGTCAGGTACAGGTGAGTGCTGACAGACTTTACGCTGCTCTGGCTGCTCCAGGATCTCGTCCTCGACTTTAACTTTTTTATTCTGGTTCAGATTCAGAGGTGAGGGTCTCGGTGTCTGGAAACGCAGCAGAGCATCCGCTGAGCGGTCTGCAGGGATCCACCACCTACACCGTCACCATCACCAGCCAGCTGGGCGGCCAGGAGAGCGCCGCCGAGACAACCAGCTTCACCACCACCGGAGGTCAGCGTTTACACTCAGGGATCAGAAAATATCAGAGTGAACTGAGCGGAGACGCCTCAAATGCAGCCAGTTGGTGAAACCCACAAATGTCTATCAGCACGACCAAACTTTCTTATACAAACTCGTTACTCTACAAAAAACAAAACACTATGAATGTGATTTTGACAGTGTTCTACTTTGTAAAAATAACAGTTTTGAAAGTTTTCCAAATGAATTGGAAATAAGATATTTGTAACAACCCTTGAGATGATAACTTTCCTCAAGAGGAAAACTTTTCATGTTTTTGTGGTACCACCATAGACTGTATAATGAGTGGACGTAACAACGTTCGGCTCAAACTGAAGCCTCCAGCAGATGCTCCGCCCCCTGGTGTCTGACTGCAGTATAGGTCATAAGCCCCGCCCCCTGGTGTCTGGCTGCAGTATAGGTCATAAGCCCCGCCTCCCCATGTATTCCACATATGAGCTGGAAAACTTTAAAAAATTACGATACCTGGTAGAAACGTTTCTCTCATCCTTACTCTAAGGTGGTATGATGATGTCATCTGGCTGCATGGTGTTCAGGTGTTTTTTTTTCTGAGAAGTTAGTTTCTCATTAGTTATTGGACGTTAAAAACTGCGATATAAGTTTCGTTTTACGATAGTTGACAGCTGCCGTTCGTGAGTAGTTTTTATCGGGGATATAAGAAACTTCAGGAAAGAGCCAAAAGGAGACTAAACCTTCTGAAGAAGAAGAAATAAATATTTTTATTTCTCTTTTTTACTTGGCTCCACCTGAAATTCTCTACTGCGCAGACTCTGGCTGCACAATGGCGGCTAGAGAAACGGGGTTTTTTGGCTTCAAAATCGTAGAACGGTGACAGGAGGAGCCACGCTGTTTATTCTATATACAGTCAATGGTTACCACCATTTGACAGTTTAATGGGACTGATTCTTTTACTGGTTGAAAATGGTAGAAATGTCATATGGAGAACTTCAACCCTGTTAAACATACACCTAAGTTCTACTGTCATTTTTTTTTTCCATTTGATTTGGCCATCTGACCAATCATTTCAGGTTTTTTCCACATTTCTTTTGCTTAGCTACATCCAGGTGCTGACTTTTTGTATATACATGTATTAATAAACGTGTTGGGCTCTTCACCTTTGCTCCATGGGCGCTGCATCGTAGAAAACAATCTGAGGAACGTCACTTCTGAACTGGCTCTTTGGGTAAATTCTTTTAGTCCCTGAAGCTGAAGTCTGTCTGATGGCGCTGACAGTGATGGATGCTTTAAAAAACTTGGTAAAGACGGAGTATGGCACAGCCCATCTAGGATATTTTTCACCAACTCATATTTGTCCTGTGGCTTCTCTATAATCACTCGGTGTCTCCTCCTTGTGGTTGTGCTCATGCTGAAGTTGTTGCTGAGGTTGAATCGTTTGCAGCGTTGAGAGAAAAAGTTGTGACCAAACTCTGAGAACAAGAAGATCTGAACTTTTTATGGCGTCTGCAGGTTCAGGTGGATCTGGGGAAGGACCTCGAGATCTTCAGGCCACAAACGTGACCCCTCGCACCGCCTTGGTATCGTGGAAAGCTCCTCCTTACCCGGTGGGCAGCTACAGACTGACCTATCAGAACGAGGATCAGCAGATGAAGGTGACGATTGGACGGTTCTTCCATGAGTTTTGATTGAAATGCAGGATCCACACATTTGGTTCACTTCCTGTTTGTCCCTCAACAGGAAGTGATCGTAGACGCCTCGGTCACCCAGCTCAACCTGACCAGACTTCACCCCGGCTCCACGTACACCGTGCAGCTGCAGGCGGAGGAAGGAGGACGATTCTCCAACGCTGTCTCCACAGAGTTCACCACAGGTAACGAGGGATGGGTATCGTTTGGATTTTTATGAATCCGATTCCGATTTCGGTTCTGCTTATCGATTCTGATTCCCAACGATTCCTTATTTTGATTCCAATACAATACACAGAAAGTCAACTGTTTATTTAACAAAAGTAACTTTATTACTTTACCTTTTAAGAAAGGCAGGTGGTCGTACTGGGCTTTGAGGCTGTTCATTTTCTGTGCTTTCACTTCAGAGTTTGTTTGTTCAAACGTTTATGTTTCGTCTCCTGGGATTTCACGTTGGAACTTTTATTAAGTGCCACAGTTTCTGAACATATGAGACACAGGTTTAGTTCTTTCAGTGGGAAGAATGAACAGAAATGAGTCCATTCTGGATTAAATGCTCTATATTTGCTGTTAGCTTTTCTTTTTAGACAGCGCCAATAAGTCCTTACTTTTCCTCTCCAGCGTAATCACCTCTAACTCTCACTTTCTCAGCCTCACTCGTCCGTTTCTTAACTTTCTCCAGCGAAGTCGCCTCTGTCTCTCTTCTCTTCTTCGGCGCTGTCACTTATGTTCTGTTCTGTCTGGTTCGCGGCACTGAATGCAAACACATGATTGGCTGTCTAAACTCGCATATAATTGGTCTGTGCCTTTCCTCACCCGCTACCGTAAAGACTGCAAAAGCTGCGCCGGTCAGAATAGAAGCGCCCAGACGGACCTGGACACGTGATCTGATTTGGCTCTAGGTCTGTACGGGGCGGCTTTTGGGCCCGGACCTGGACCGCGGTCCGCCATTTGGTGATGCTTTAGAGCGTTTCTGTTGTCCATCCATCACACAAAGTTAGTCCAGTTAGCCACAGTTTTCCTCTTGTTTCGTGGGGCTTTTTTCCTCCGGCAGGTTGACGTTAGCGGGAGTGCGTGACGGACTCACGTAACAGACACGTCCTGACTCCGGGCAGGTTAGACCAGGGGTTAGAGAAGTGCGCAAAAGAACCGATAGGCAGAACCAAAAGTTAAACATTTTTTGTGGGTACTCGGTACCTGCCCTTTTTGATTTGGTTCCCACTTGGAATCGAATTTCGATACCCAACCCTACAGGTAACCGCCAGGGTTGCCAGATCAGATTGACAGTTTCCAGCCCAATCACAACAAAAAACCCGCCCAATCCAATAAAAAACAGCCTAATTCTCAAAGTTGCCAGACACTTGTGCAAAAACATAAAAAAATGAGTGCTATAGAAAACCTCATCTGAAGCTTTGCATCCACATCAAGTAACCAAAGATAAAATGATACATAGGTTATCGCATTTGCATCCCACAAAGAGTGCAGTTAGACAACCAAACTATGAAACGAAAATTGTGAAAAGCACTTCTGGCATCCTTGCACCAGGCCCAAATTAACACAACTAAATCCCTGCTGTCCTCCCGCTTTACGCTTAAAGAGTGAAATTCACTATAAAGCCCATAGAGTTACATGAACTTAGTGCTGAATTTGCAGCTCTGTTCGCTGATTTTTCGGGTGTTATTTCGTTGTTTTGCATTTTCCGCCCAATCTGGCAACCCTGGTAACCGCCGCTCTCCTCACAAAGAGACGCCATGTTGGAGGACTGAGCGATGGGTAACTTCCTGTCCTCCTCTCCGTCAGGTACGCTGAGGTTCCCCTTCCCCACCGACTGCACTCAGGAGCTGCAGAACGGCATCAGGACGTCAGGAGAGGTGGAGATCTTCCCGTGGGGCAAACAGGGGACGCCCATCATGGTTTACTGCGACATGGAGACGGACGGCGGAGGCTGGATGGTAGGGCTGAACCATTTATCGTTTAATCGCAATTTCAAACATGGTGATCATGTAATCGCTAAAGCTGTGATTTTTTCCTGCTCCTGACTGACCCAGGATCTGTTATATCAGCTGTTTCACACACACCTGTCTTTGAGTGTGAGACTGTTGGAAAAATCCTTTTGATTGTTGAATTTTGTTTTTTGTATTTTATTTAACTTGACACAGTTAAGGATATTTTTCACTACATTATTTTTAAAAGTTAAGAGTCAAAGATAGCTCTTTTTGTTCTTCAGTTTTTAGAACTAAAAATACTATTTAAAAGTCCAGTGTAGAAATAACAAGAATAGTGATAGAAGAGTCACATTTTGACTATTTATCTAGAAATCTTTTTCATTTTTTTTGCCTTTTATCCTTTAATTTTGTATTTATTTCTTTTTAATTTGACTTAAACCTTAGAGTTTGGACTTTTTATATCAAAATTTCAACTTTTTATCTCAAAAACCGCCTTTATTTCAAAACGTAGACTTTTGTCGTCTTAAAATTTTGACCTTAAATGAAATAGTTTGGACTTTTTTCCACATAATGTTAAATTAATTTCTTAAACTCTGGGAGTTTTTGACTATTTGTCTTAGAATTTTGTTTTTATCTCTCAAAATTTCCACTTTTCATATTAAAACATTGACCATTTATCTCCATCGTTTTTATTTTCATCCTCACATTAGAGTAAAAGCTTTTGATGTTTCAATGGTTTGATGTAATTTTCTGTCAAGTTTGTAAATGTATCTGTAAATTGTGAAAACTTCACTAAAGTTTGATTTAAAGAAAATTGTGAATCAAATTGAAATCGCTGTATCTGTCAGAAAAATCACAATTAGATCTTTTTCTGAAACCGTTCAGCCCTAGTGGATGAAGGAGGAAACGCTGTTTGTCTGATTCCTGAGTGAAAGCAGCTCTGACTCTTCCTGTCTGCAGGTTTTCCAGAGGAGGAAAGACGGATCCGTGGATTTCTTCAGGGGCTGGAAGGATTATACCCAAGGGTTCGGGGACGTGAGCGGAGAGTTCTGGCTCGGTGAGACATTCAGGGACACAAACGCTTCTGCTGCTGCTGGAAAACACATTCACTCCAGAGCATAACTGTAACATAACCGTAAAGTTACAGCGTTAACGTAAAGTTCTGCTTTTAGTCCAAAACCCCGAAAAGAGCCACTTAGTCCAAGACTACGAAGTTGGTCAGAAGTTTCAGTCTTAAACATATTATCAAAACATTTTCCAAACATTAGTAACATTTTATGAAGACCTACTTCACATGTTATGACCAAATTACTGACATGATATAAAAATATAACTCATTCATAATCAACATGTTAATAAAACATTATTCACAAGTAATTATCACAAGATTTACACAGTATAAACATGGTAGTGATACATTATCAACACATTATTCACACTTTTTTAACATGTTATTCATACACTCAACACATTATCAACACTTCACATTATGAACAGGTCCTTAATGTTATATACACTTTTTTGAGACATAATACACGTCATCGACCTGTTTACAACTCATTGATAACACGATGCTTAAATAATGAGTAATTGACTCAATTTGACACAATATTAACAGATTATCAACACATTTTCAATGAGTTATTCACACATTAATCAAGTTCTATTAACACAATACTCACAAGTTACCAAGACAGTATTTGTTCATGTAATTAACTTGTTATGAAAACGTAATCATTTATGGTATTCATTTGTTTTTTACCTATTATTAATGCGTCTTCACTTGTTGTCAATATGTTTTTAATATTTCTTCAAGGTGTAATAAATATGTTACTCACATAATTTTCTCCATTTTTTTTTTATGTTCATTCAGATAGTTTGAGTTAAACTGATTTTCTTTTTCTCTCAGGCCTTGATAACCTTCATAACCTGACCACCAAGACCAAGATGATCCTGCGCGTCGACCTGCGAGACGGAGACGAAGCCGTGTTTGCTAAATACTCCACCTTTGAAGTGGCGAGGAGGAACTACAAACTGTCCGTGGGCGGGTACAGCGGCACTGCCGGTGAGAGGAGCAGAGGTTTGATGTGATAAAACCAAGCGGCAAAAAAATGAGACGATGCTCAAGTGTTAAAAAGCTGCTGTGAGTCTGACTCCGGAAGAACCGGAAGTTACGTACGCACCACATAAAAAAAACGTTTTCAGAGCTGAAATGATGATGTTTAAAGCCTGGGACAAAAACTGTCTCCCATCTGGATCGCTAATTTGACTAAAGGCACACACTGTAGAGGTGGTGAACTTTTTTCTTACCCGGCTGTTTGGAAGATATTAAAGAGCACATTACAGGTTAAACACAACTTTGAATAAAATCATAGGAAAGATGCTCAAAAACAATGTTCCGAAGGAATTTTTGAAAGTAGTGAACCAGAGTTTGCTGGAGACGTTTTATTAGGGCTGGGGGATATATAGAATATGCTCGATATATCGCGGGTTGTTGCCTGTGGGATGTGTAAAATGACTAAATCGTGACCATCGAGTATAAATTGCCAGGTAAATGTTTTGAGGCGTCAGTCTGTAATTTTCTTCAGTTGCGTTTCTTTCTCTCTCTGCTGCTGCTTCTCACACTAAACAGTTCACTCCCTCGCCATCCAGAAAACTCTCCTCATGCGTGTTTTTAAATTGGGAGACGAGAGTAAAGACGTTGCTTTGTCACCTGTGTGATCCTCACCTGATTATCTCCCAGCTCTTCACCACAAAGAAGAGAAACAAACCTGAACTTAAGGTTCAGTTTCATTCTGTCTGAGCTTCATTTGGCGTTATTTACCGCTGAATACCAAAAAAATGTGAGCTGAGATGTTTTTAGAAAACAAAGTTTTACAGCGTCACCACAAACGTACACAAAGGTTTAATAACGCTCTAAAAATAAAACTCTGAGCTGTTAAGTAAACAGAGGGAGGAGGAGAATCCTCTAACTGTCGTGTTGCACGTTAAAGATTCCCACAGACGTTTCACAGAGCGTTCATTCACGCGTCTCGGTTTATTGCCCGACTAACTTCCTGTTATGAACCTGCGTGTCCTTCAAAATAAGAGCATGCTGTAAAACTAACATTACACCACAAAAATTCAGTGAGAGCCCAGGCTCAGAGACAGAAGTCACTAACAGAGTCCTTTCAGCTCCACAAACAGTAACAAGAAGCTGATTTATGGAAATAAAAGTTAGATTAAATCATCCTCAGTTTCAGTTCATGTTATTTTAAATCTTTTCAATTTGCTTTGTTGTAATTTTAGAAATTTATCGAGACAGTCATGTGATACGTTCACCCAGATAAAGAAATCTGAATGAAACCTTTTACTAGAATTGAAAATATGCAAATCGTGTATCGAGATATAGCAAAAAAATATCTAGGTATTGATTTTAGGCCATATCGTGCAGCCCTACCTGCCACATGCTCTTTAAGATCGAGAGCTTTCCCCTTTGCTTCAAAACGCAGCTTCAGCAACAGACGAGTGATGTCACAGATTTATAGTCTATGGATAAAACGCTTTAATCTGAATATTTAAATCAGTAAACCCCGTCTGCTTTCTCTCCCTGGGTTCAGGCGACTCCCTCACGTATCACAACAACCGCCTGTTCTCCACCAAAGACCGCGACCCGATGCCGTTCATCACGCGCTGCGCCATGTCGTACCGAGGAGGCTGGTGGTACAAGAACTGCCACGAAGCAAACCTGAACGGCCTGTACGGCATCGACGTCAAACACCAGGTAACAGAGAGTTTGAGGTTTTTAACGTTTGAAATAAAAGCGCTCTTATTTTGGCGGGGAAAGGTGGGCTCAGGTGTGTTTCCTGTGGGTTTCAGGGAATCATCTGGACCGGCTGGAAGGGAAAAGAGCACTCCATCCCCTTCACTGAGATGAAGATGAGACCGGCGTCCTTCAGAGGATGAAGAGGAGGAGGAGGAGGATGAACTGTTAAACATGGACAGCAGTGTTGTTCATGCACACACACACACACACACACACACACACACACACACAGATATGGGGCCTGGCTCTGGTATTTTTCCATGTGTATAGAGGTCAGTTATCGTCTGTTACTGTAGATTGTACAGTTTATCTTTAGCAGAGCTGCTCCCACTCGCTCCGTATTTAAAGGGCCAGTTCACCAACATAAGCACCTGTTCATACACACTTCCTGTCCGGCTCGCCGCGCCCGTCCTCACCTGGCTCTGGCTGCGTCTCATTTGCGCTAAATTGCTCAGAGGAGAGAGGAGAGAGGAAGGAGGAGACTGAAACACCAGAGCTGCCTTTGTGGAAGTTTTTTTTACTGACTGACACGCCCCCACACGGGATGACGGGCTCTGATTGGACGGTGCTCTGGTTCAGAAACTTTCTCTGACGTTTCACATCGGCGGAGTTAAACGATAGAGAAAAGACAAAAACAGTCTCTGAGGATAAATCTGAAACAGGTCAGAAAGATGGGATTAAAAACGTGTTTGATGTGAGTTTGAAGCATGAAACTCTGATCACAACTGTCATTAAATCAATAAAACAAATCAGTAAAACACATCAATACTGAGTTTTTATAACTTAGATTCATCGTGCAATAACTCATAAAGTTAAATGAAATAGAGCAAAAACAGTAATTTATAATCAGTTATTTCCTCTATTTATTTTCCTGCAACTTCTCTTTCTTAATAAAGAGACTTTAAGTCAGAGAATGAGTCTGTCAGGACAAAAACACGTTAATGAAGTTTCATTCATGAGCAGGAGGTTTGTAAAGAGAGACATGATTTCTATTTTACCCTGACATCTAACTCTTTTAGTGTTCCCATAGATTATATATTATTAAATAATCAGTTTCAGGGATCACGATCGGATTTGCTCTGGATTAAGGATAAATAATGAATAAATAATCAAATAATGACTCATTTTACCCCCAAAGCGATCCTTGCGCTTTGTAACTGGACGCTGAATAAACAGAGATTATTATTGTTGATTATTGTTCAGAGATTAAAAACAAAGATAAAGCTGTTTATATTTTATTAGAGTTATTCCAGCTCATGTGCAGACACACAAACAGCTGTTAGAGCTGAATGATCCTGATCAGCTGACGCCGTCATCACTAAAAGATCCACGTCATGAAACGCCCCTGAAGGAAAGGACGTCTCATTTGTCTTTAAACGAATCTCCTCGTCTCCTCGCTCCTCTCTTCGTTTCCTCCTCTCTCTCGTCATCTCTGGTGGGCGGGGCTAAGACGCAAGTGAACGACGCAAGTGGAGGAAGGAAGGATGGGATTTAGCGCAAATGAGACGCAGACACCTGGACGTGCACTCACACAGAAGATGAACAAGCAGCCCAGAGGTCACTTCCTGTCCAGGTTCTCGCCGATTTAACGATTTAAAGTGTTTTTTTTTTGTTTTAGGGTTTAATCTGGGTTAACACACACATTAAAACTTTTTCAATCAAACTTATTCTGCATCTATCAGCCTGATCCTGATCCTGATCTTAAAAAATCCCCAAACAGCTCTGAATGGAACTACATGTTACACACTCTGTCCACAGGGGGCGCCACAATCAACAACCACAACGCAGCAACACAGCAGGTCATTTATTTCCTCTTCATGTTGATTTGGCTGTTTTTACATCTGATACTTTTCCTAACACAACCTTCAGCATTTATCTGTGTTCGGGACTAAACTAGGAAAATAACACAGTTAATTTAAATTAAATCTTTTTTTTTGTTGGATAAGTTTATGAGAGAGGCTTATTTCCACCAGGAAAAAAACAATAATGAAAAACTGAGATTTTTTCATCCATAAAATGTTGAAATTTTGAAATTAAAAAGTTAAAATTTTGAGAAAATTGTAGAAATAATAATATTTTAAGTCAGCGTTAAAAGATTCATGTGCTCAATATGGCATAATACTGAAATAACTGGCTTTGTTAATTTTTTTTTGTTCCATTTGAAGTCGAAATTTAAAATGAAAATTTGAAATTATGATATAAAAAGGAGGAATTTTGAGGAAAAAAAAGTCCAAACTAAGAAAAAGTATGACTTATGAGTTAAGAGAAAATCAAAATTTCATGATTAAAGTCAAAATGTCGAGCACTTAAGTTGAAAATATGCGATTTCATATCAAAATTATGAGATTCATGTAGTCAAGATAGCACTGTAATGAAATATTTTTGCCCAAAAAGGAAAAGTTGTAATAATTATACAAAGGCAGAATTAGCAGATAAAATGTCAAAAGGAGAAGTATAAAGTGAGATGAAAAAAGTTAAAATTTTAAGATAAAATGTCAAAACTATGAGATAAAAGTTGGAAATAATGATACAAAAAATTCAAAAGTTATGAGATAAAAGGTCAAATTTATCTGCTCCAGCTGGTTCTGTATTACAAAAACTATCTTTTTTAATTCTTTTCACTCATATCCAAAGTAAAGCTACAGTTTAATAAGCTTTGTCTTTTCTTCTTTCTCATATTTTCAGCTTTTTATCTTATAACTCTTACCTTTTATCTCACAATTTAAACGATTATCTCATTAATTCAACTCTTAATTTCATAACTGACATTTTATCTCAAAGTTTTTACTCATTATGGGCATAAAAAAAATCTCAATCAGGTATAAATGATCTTCAATAGTTTATCTTTTTTTAAAAAACCAACAGTTATGTCTTTAATCAAATCTTCAGAGTTTAATAATGATAGAAAAAAAACAACTACTCATATGTGCCTTTAAAACAACACTTGAGGTCATTGACTGATCTGATCTTTGAATCCTTTCAGTGTTTTGTCATAATTTGATCCTTTAACTGACTCTGGAGTCAAAGCATCAGGAAAAACTGGCTGTTTTCCAAACCTCCTCCTACTTCTGCTGAAATTCAGTTTGTAGCATCAGTTTGTGAAAACTTGGTAGATCTGTAGTAAACTACAAGTTCCCGGATGTTTCTACTGATCCGGGAAAATTTCTCAGTCTGTAACGGACCAGTCTACCTGGCGTACTGTTTCCCACAATGCACGGCGCTAATGGCGTTTGTCAGTTTGGGGGCGCTCAGGTTGAGGTGAATTACTGACACCTACTGGAATAAATCAGCTCAACTACAACACAACAACAAAAATGTGAAACGGTCCCAGAGATAAAAGTGAAGTGACAGGAAAGAAACAGCGGTAAATCTGCTCACTTCATCATGAAAGAGCTGTTTACTTTTACCAAATTCATAAAAGCCCCTAAATCAGTTGTTCCCAACCTTTTCCAACCCAGGGCCTGCTTTTAAATCTCATAAATGTTTGAGGCCCATCTCCAACCCAATAAGTACGGCGGCTGTATGATGCCTTTTTAAATCCCCATTTGTAACAATGACCCAAATTGTAACAACTGCCCAAAATATTATGAAAAATATAATAACAGATTTTAAGCCAAAACTGTAATTTTTTGCCCAAAATATAACAACTATTTCCATGTTGGGTCAGTTATTACATCTTTTGTTTTACTGCATTCTATTTGTTACATTTTCAACAATTTTTAAAATTGGGGTTTTTCGTCTTTTTTTTTGTTTGTTTTAATACATTTTAGTACGTTGTTATGATTTGGGTCGTGTTACCTATTGGGCAAAAATATGCCTTCCTGAAGGATTTTTTTTCCATATATGAATATCTGAACTGCTTTAATTTAACTTTTAAAACTTAACTGAGTTCGACATTTGAAACAATCCCACTACACTACAACAGAATCATATTTTATTGGAAATAATTTGGCGGCCAACTTGCAATACTATCACGGCCCACCAGGGGGCCACGGCCCACAGGTTGAGAATCACTGCCCTAAATCATTTATCACTTTTTGTTTTACACTAACAGCCTACGTGGGTAATGAGGACGCAGTTTTTACACCAGCTGGAAAAATAAAAAGTCAGTTGGTTTCAGGTTTATTTTCAATACACGATAACTTTTGGTGCAAGATAAAAAATCAAATATGGGGATTTTGCTGTAATAAACTTTTATACCTTTACAAATTTGATAAAATCTGGACTCTAATCTCTCCCTGAATTTGTTGTTTTTCTAAATGAATCAAAAATGTTCCTTGAACCACTAAAAATCATGAAAAAAACATAAAAATTTCAACTTCCTTCCCATGCTTAATTTCATTTCTTTATTTTCCTTTGTATCTCATTAACATCTAATTTAACTTATCTACTTTTATTGCTCCTGTAACTTCTCCACTGATTGATGTGGTGAATTAATGACTGAAATGTTCTCATGGATTTATTTATGATAAAGTTAAACATTAGAAAAAAACCATCAGCTCCACTTCCTGAAACAGAAATCCAGAGTAGTATACGACTAAACAGGTCCAACAAAACAGTCACACTACAGACTACATGTGGAAGTAGGAGGTTTGGAAACAGCCTTAGTTTCTAGAAACTATCGCTGCACTCAGACCAGGTCCAGAGAAAATCTTTAGGTGACATCAGAAAGAGAGAAACCAAGGAAAACTTTCACCTAAACTTCACAGATTTAATGAAAAACACTCGATGTCTTATTTGAAGTGAGTTTCTGTCTCCTCTGCTGAAGTTTTCTCCTCCTTTAATGATAAATCTTCTCTGTAAATGTCTCAAACACAGGCCCTGCTTCTGTCTAAACTCTTCCATGTGTTCAGATTGTGTGTTTTAAAGCTCGGCGGCGCCCCCTGCTGTCTGCTCTCTCTGTTTTCAGTCTGTTTTTGGCTCCACAGGTTTGAATCCAGCCGCTGAGTGATGGAGAGCTTCTGTTGAACTCCTTTTTGTAAATCTGTTTATTTCTAGATAATAAAAGGATTGAAAAAGAAAATCTGTTTCCTCACTTTTGTTTAAAAAAAAAAACAGAAAAACACTCAGGAATATTCTCCTGAGCTTTGGTGAAGGACAGAAGTCACCTGGAATAGCAGCCAGGTGAGACTGGTCCCTGATGATCTTTTCTGTTTTAATTGATCCCAAAGGTGCAGCCCCCCCCCACCTGTCTGCTCAGCAGGCAGCCAATCACAGCCCACCTCACCTGAGCTCTGAGGCAGCTGCTCCTCTTGTTTACAGGTGTGTGTGTGTGCGCTGACATCACAGGGGACAGGTGCTGATGCTGCCGTCACTCCTGATTGGTCGGTGGACGAGGTGGAAACTGATCCATTACCACAGGACGATCACCTGGAGGGGGGGGGGGGGGGGGTCTTCAGGTGTGAGGGTTTCTACGGAGCGCGCTCAGTGGAGACAGCACAGGTGAGCTGTCTTTCTCCTTCGTCCACCTGGAAAAAAGAAGGTAAGAAATGTTTTTATTCCTCTTATTTCGATAAACTTTGAGCAACGTTTCAAGAAGACAGGAAGTCATAATTTAAAACACCAAACTTTCACAATAAAAGAAAATAAAATATATTTAAGCAGCAGCTCCTGAATTCAGCAAAATAATAATTCATGATTTAAACCCTGGAGTAGAGCTGAACAGTTTTAGAAAAAGATCTAATCGTGATTTTTCTGGCAGATATTGTGATCTCAATTCAATTTATGATTTTATTTAAATCAAGCTTTAGTGAAGTTTTCACAAAGTCCGGCAGAGAATTACATCAAAACATCAAAAGTTTTTACTGTAATGCAAGGATGAAAATGAGGTTAAGAATTATTTTTAACTTTTAGATAAAGGGCAATAGTTTAAGATGAAAAGTTGAAATTCTGAAAAATAAAGACAAAATTCTGAGACAAAATGTCAATGTTTTGAGATAAAAAATAATAATAATAATGTAATCAATCCAACATTATGTGAAAAAAGTCCAAACTTTCACATTAAGGGTCAAAATTTTAAGATAAAGTCAAATGTCTCAGTTTAAAAGTCAAATTTTGAGATTAAGCATCAAAATTTTGATATAAAGAGTCAAAATTCTAAGATTTAAGTCGAAACCGTAAGAAATAAAGACAACATTAATAAATAAAAGGCAAAATTTTCCCCCCAAAAAGAAAAGAATCTGAGATAAGTCTGAACTTTAAATACAACTCTCGTTATTTTTAAACTGGACTTTTCAATCATATTTTTAGTTTTAACAACTGAAGAACAAAAAAAGAACAAAAACTCAACATTTATTCCAACTGTGGATTTCTAATGAGCAAATGAAAACATTTCTTTTTCTGCCTTTAAAATAATTAAAAATATCATCTATGTTGATTTGTACATGTTGCTGCAAATTGTGTGCACATTTATTTACATATGAAATTAACTTTTCGTTCCATTCTATTTTTTATTCTAATTGTGGATTTAACACTCATGGAGTATATCCACAATTAGAATAAAATGAAATAAAAAACAACAACAAAAACAAATTCAATACATAACTTATACACACACATGTGGATCGTCAAATTGATAAATAATAAAGTAGAAATAAGTGAATAAATACTTAAAAAAATGCCTTTATACTTAATAAATGTTTCAATAAATGGTTAGTATTACTGATCATAAATTAAATAATTTTAAAGCTCCTGTGAGGGGATTTCATCTGTTGACTAAAAGTGATAAAACCAACTGTGAAGCTACTTTTTGATCTTTAAAAGCTAAAAACAACAATCAGGAAAAACTGTTTCATACTTTACTTTTAAGTTTTTTAATATTTGTGTAACAGCTGACGCAGGGTAGGTGTCAGACAGTCACTGAAGCAGCTTTAAAATCTGATTTCCTCATCAAACGTCACTGTCAGGAAACATAACTTCCTCCAGGGGGCGCCAAAACCAGCACGAGCTAAAAGTTACTGATAGCAGCTTTAATTCAGCCCTGAGCTGCAGCAGCAGAGAAAAACACGACCTTAAGTGACCCTCACTACAACGTCCTTAGATCAGACGTTCAGTCGGGGTCAACGACCTGTTTGTGATTTAACCTTTAACGTACGTGTCACACGTAACGCTCGCCCTCGCTGATGAGGCCGTTTTTAGTTTCCTGATTAAGAGCTGACCCTCCTGGTGATTACCTCTCCACCTCCTCAGGGACAATTATGATGTCGCCAGACCACCCGGCCCTCGAGGACCTGCTGTACAGAAACGACCTTGGTGATGAGGCGGAGGGGGCGGGGCTTAACGAGAGAGCTGCTGCAGACGCTGTGAGTTTGACTTTCTTTTGTTTTCAACTCTTCCATGTTCTGTTATTGTTGTGTCTCTGTGTTTGTTCTTCTCAGACGCCCGTCGCCGTCTCCGTCCAGGAGTCGATGGCGTGCGGCGGCTGCGGCGAGCCGGTGTGCGACCGTTTCTTCCTGCTGGCCGTGGGCCAGGTGTGGCACGGCGCCTGCCTGCGCTGCAGCCAGTGTCACTGCGAGTTACAGACACACCCCTCGCTTTTCTGGAGGGACGGGAACATCTACTGTCAGCGGGACTACGGCAGGTCGGAGGGGACATTTCACCCCAGACTTAAAAACCAGTTTAACCTGCTTCTCCTCCTGATTCCTGTTTTCCTCTTCTCCATCAGGGTGTTCAGCAGTGGTCAGTGCGCTCGCTGCTTCCAGCCAATCCCTGCCTCCGCTTTGGTCATGAGGTCAGGTGAGCTGACCTTTCACCCCAGCTGCTTCTCCTGTCAGGTAACACGCAGGTTCCCATGGTAACGTGTTGAGTTCCAGCTCGTGTCTGCGTCTTTAACCGTCAGTTTCTCTGTTTTCAGCAGGAGTGTGATGTGAAGCTGATGCCGGGAAACCTGTACAGCGTCCAGGGCCACAGCCTGTACTGTCAGAGCCATCACCATGACGACGGAAACGTCACGCCGTCCCAAAACATCAACATCAACGAAGGTCAGAGCTGAGCTCGTGTTTAAAGGTGGATTATTCTGCTGAGTCATGTTTGAAACTTGGCTTCATTGGATCCAAATTTACTTTCTCGAAAGAGTTGGAACCAAAAATTTAATTTCAGAGTCGGTTCATGTTTTTCCCTGTCAGCCAAACTCTTTTTATTTTATTTTTTGGCAAATATATACAAACATACTTTACAAAACTGGCATTTTGATAAACAAATACATATATTAATAAAAAGATTATGACAAAAGTGGCAAACCAACAAAACAAAATACTCAAGAAAAAAACAAGCAGTTCAATAATAATAACAGTTATAGCAATGATAATTATTATAATATTGAGTATAATAACAATAACAATAATAGCAAGCATAGTAGAGATAATACATTCATAATACAAATTATTATTATTATTATTATTAACGTTATTAACGTTATTATATGGACGCAGAAAAACAAACAAATGGGTGAATAAAATATATTGATTTCAAAAATCAAACAGAGTGGAAGAAATCAAATGATGAAGAAGAAAAAAAATAAATTAATAGGTAAATTAAAATATATATATAAATATATATATATATATATATCTGCCAAATTTCAGACTGGTACCTTGTTACATGTCCAAGTGTACCAAAGCACAAATGGCGCTTTTCCACTCTACAGAGCCACGCTGTTGTAACAGGTGCAGAATGTGTCTTGGTTTCATCGTCGTGCTGAAATAAACAGGGACGTCCCTGAAAAAGACAAATGGAGCTTTTCCACTCTACAGTTCCAGCTCTACTCTACTCGTCTCTACTGGGTTTGGTTCTTTTCCTCTAGCCCGACTACAGACTCACGGTGGGCGTGGATCTTATAACACAGCTGCGCTAAAGTGCTGCGCAGAAGTGCGTGTATGTTCATCTATAACGCCACACAAACATCATTTTGTACTAACATATGTGTCACCGTGGTCTTTAAAGGAAAAAAAAAAGCTTTAAAAAGATTTCATTAAAGTAATACAGCGGCTCAATGTGGGTCGTCATGACAACGGAGGTAAACAACAGCCTGGTGCTGCTGCACGCGGAGGAAAACGAAGGAGCTGCTTCCTGACATCAACTCTTCCCTGGATCCAGTGAGATCACTTTAATTTTTGATTTTTGGGCCTGGTATAGCAGAGATTTGTTGTTGATCAATCATTCTTCTTTGAACTGGTTTTCCTTTTTGGTTTAAAAAGGACTTTTAACTTCTTTAGGAATCATGAAGGAGCATTTTAGGGCTGTATTTTGTCTTCATTCAGTCTGGTTCTGTGCCGTCAGGTTTAAATGTCATTAAAAACCCGTCGCTGACTTATTCCTTTGCCTCTTGTAAGTGATTTGTTCAGAGTCAGAAGCTGCAGAGACGACATTCTCTGGCCAATGAGTGACCGGCAGTCCGTCCACGTCACCTTTTAGTATCAGCTTTACTCTCTTAGAACCAGGGTAGAGTAGGTACTAAAAACTGGCGTCTGACGCGTAGTACCGCGCTAATGGAAACGCAACACAAACCGAGTAGAGGAGAGTAGAGTAGAGCTGAGACGAGTCAGTGGAAAAGGGCCAAAAGTGTGTTCACAAATACACGTTTGCCTGAAAATACCAGTAAAAGGATCAAACCTTTTAAAATTTCCTGTAATGTGTTTGAAACATGTTTGTTCCAGCTCAAAATCAGGCCTCAGGTGAGGGGGAGGAGTCTATCAGCAGCCCTGAGCCACGATTGGACGACAGGGGAGCAGGTGGGAGGTCCCGTAGGCGGACTAAACGAATCAGGACGTGTTTCCGTAGCGAGCAGCTCAGAGCGCTGGAGACGTATTTTGCCCAGAAACATAACCCGGATGGTAAAGACTGGACCTGCCTCGCACACAAGACCGGCCTCCCCAAGAGAGTCCTACAGGTACGAGGGGACCCCCCCCCCCCCCAGTCTAAGTACAGTGTCTCAAATCTCTGAGTCGATTTTGTCACTTGACAGGGAAATTCTTCATAGAGACCAAGTCCACACCAAGGTTTTGCGAGCCCGGTTTGACTCTGCGAGGGAGTGGCGTCTCCTGAGAGTCCACTTGGGCGAGAGACGAGGTGGACCCCAGCATTGGTACTGCTGTCCGAGCCCACCTCCCACCTACTCCCCACCTGACCGGTCCCCGCCGTTTCCCACCAGCACCATCGACCACCTGCAGCTCTCCCTGCTCACCGCTCCGCTCAGCGACCCACCAGCGGCGAGTCCGGCGGGGAACCAGCAACACGAGCTGCTGCAAAACCCAGACTTCTACCTGGACTACGACTCCCAGAATGCACTGGGGGGCGTCTCTCCTCTGGAGGCCTACGAGGACTGTGGAGGAGCAGATGGGAAAGTGGATCCTCATTCTCCTTTTTACCATGTTTCTGCTCATCCAGAGTCCTGACAATCACTGCAACCTGTTATTCATCACTTAGATTTTCAAAATAAAAGCCTCTCAAGTTAGAATCTTTGAATTTAAACTGATTCTGGATCTCCGGCCNCCACCTGACATGGAAATTGTTCCAGTCACCAATGAAGTGAAAAAACCTTTTTTATCAGTATTTCAGAGAAATCTACAAACTTTTCCACTTGGTCACAAATGTCATTTGGGCTCCTCTGGCTGATGCAGTTTCCTGTTTCCTGTTTTATTCTCTTCACTTTAAAATAAAAGTCTAATGTTACGGTTGCACCACCCTGACATTTGACAAGGTGAAAATTACGGGACAAAAGTTTTTTACATTTCTCAACAGCTTTAAAATTCTTTTTATTTGCAAAGAATGTTTTATTTAAAAAGGTTGAAGCATAAAATAATGCCACTGTATTTTTAATTTCCATTTACAATAACTGACATTCAATTTTTAGAGTTTAATTACTGTGGATACTTGTCAGGACGGTTGCACCACCTGACATTTTGGTGGTTTGAGGAACCAAAACACAAAAAAACATGTTATATTTTAATAGTTTAAAGATGTGTTCAAATAACACAGGTTTCATAGAATAAAGAAAAACATGTGATGGAAGGAAATATTGCACTCGTCGTTGACCTTGTTATTATTAAAAATGTAAAGTGATTTCTTCTTTTGTTTCCAGATGAGACCCTCTTTCCACCTCAGCA